>JAPZIH010000847.1:130000-153808 GCA_027410445.1 Discoglossus pictus | reverse complement strand
ATTATAATTCCTGTCCTCACTGACTAAGAATTTGGCCAATGGAATAGTGCTGTAAATAAGCATGTAACATATGTTTTTAAAATAATGGTTTTATTTATTAAAAACGTTGTTTCTGGATAGATATTTTCCACTGCAAAACTTCTTTGCTAAAAAAAAAAGTGATGTGGTTGTTGAGCTATGTATTGCATAGTAGCAATTTAAATAAAATAAGGGAGATATTAAATTAATTATTTTATTTTTCTGTTGACACAGATGCAACTGAAAGCATTTTCTTTAGTTTTATACTTTAGTACTTATTATACTTTACCTTGGTTGAAGTGTGATTTAAATCCGAATGTTTGTTGGTCCTCGGTTCAAAATCGTTGTCCAATGGTGTGGTCCTCTGTTGGAAGTCCTCGTCCGATGGTGTGGTCCTGTGGCGATAGCCCTCGTCCGATGTTGTGGTCCTGTGGCGATAGCCCTCGTCCGATGTTGTGGTCCTGTGGCGATAGCCCTCGTCCGATGTTGTGGTCCTGTGGCGATAGCCCTCGTCCGATGTTGTGGTCCGTTGGTGAAAGTCCTCGTCCGATGGTCGGGTCCTGTGTTGAAATTCCTCGTCTGCTGGTCTGGTCCTGTGTTGAAATTCCTCGTCTGCTGGTCTGGTCCGAGTCCTTGTCCGATGGTCCGGTCCTGTGGAGAAAGTCCTCGTCCGATTGTCTTCACGCAGTATCTGTTGTAATATAAAATAGAAAATGTTGTTTGAGTGAAATGTATTTTAAATAATTGAAAAATGTATTAATTTGGCTGTATTGTATCAGTTATGGTTATTTTTTTCTATCTTTTTTTTTTTTACTTTCTGTACAATCCCACGACTTTTGTTATTCTTATTTTTGCTTCTTTGTAAGGCTTATAGGTTGTTAAACATTGAATAAGAAATTCTGTTTTGTGTGTAGCAGTTTGTGTCTCATTCAATTGCGATTTGGCTAATTGAATCGTGCCCTAAATAAGTACATAGCATATTTTTTTAAATAAGTTTTTAGTCATTTAAAAACTTTATTTTGGATATATTTTTAGTAACTAAAAACTTCTTTTAAAAAAAGAGTTATGTTGTTATTTAGAGCCCTATTCAATTGGTCAAATTGCAATTGAATGAGGACCTTTGTGTGTACCATATGTTGCATAGTTTGCCCCTCATTCAATTGCATTTTTTACAATGTAATAGTACTCTAAGGCCGTCATTGAATTGCAATGTTGAAAATTGAATAGGGTTGTAAATAAGCACATCATCACATATATTTGTTAAAATAGAATAAGGGCCTCATTCAATTGCAAATGTGGCCAATTGAATAGGGCTCTATATAAGCACATAGCATATTTTTTTACAGAAGTTTTTAGGTGGTAAAGACATTGCTTTTGGATAGAAGTTCACTAACTAAAAACTTCTGTAAAAATAATATGCTATGTGCTTATATAGAGCCATATTCAATTGGCCAAATCACAATTAAATGAGGCCCTAAGGGCCTAAAAGTGCTTATTTATAGCCATATTGAATTGCCCTAAATAGCAATTGAATGAGGGCCTTTGGTTACTGCATTTGTTATATTGTCAGCTCCTCATTCAATTGTGTTTTGGCCAATGGAATAGAGCTCAATATCAGCACAGAGCATATTTTTTTACCGAATTTTGTATTTAGTGAACTTGTATCCAAAAGCAACGTGTTCACAAAATAAAAAGTTCCTTTAAAAAATATGCTCTGTGCTTATATAGAGCCCTATTGAAATGGGCAAATCACATTTGAGTGAGGCCCTTGGCCATTAAAGATATATAGGTCCTCATTGAATTGCAATTTTGCCAATTGAAGAGGGCTCTATATAATCACATAACATATTTATTGAGCAAAGTTTTTAGTTATTGAAAACCTTGATTGTGGTTAGAAGTTCAGTAACTAAAAAGTTCTGTATAAAAAATATGTTATGTGCTTATATAGAGCCCTATTCAATTGAGGAAGTCGCAATTGAATAAGGCTCATGGTTCTTTCTTGTTTATACTTAATACTTTACCTTGCTTGAAGTTTGGAATGACAGACGGTCCCCTCCTGCCAATCTTAATCCGCCGGTCTTCTTGTAGTGTCTGTTTGAAAAAGAAAGTGAAATAGTTATTTGTATATTTATAATTTTTCATCTAGCAAAGCATGGCCTTTTGAGCATGTAATGTCTTGTTGTATCTTACCTCTTCTTCTTTGTTGGTGTTCTTTAAAAGGGATTGTGCTTCACAGTGCACGGTGCAAATTGTTGAGAGACGCTGTTGATGCAGAGTCTGTTTGAATATTAAAAGAAATAGAAAGATTCAGCTTTATATGATCTATTGAATTGCAGTAAATTAATGTCATTTAAATATACTTCTGTAATTATTTTCAATTGACCTTATTTTTTGTTGGGGGCTACACACATATGTCACATACATGAAGCACATTCCATAGTTTAATGTAATTATTTTGTGTACGTATGACATATCAGTATACATGAATCATATTTAAATGGTTAAATTAACCTTATATTTTTTTTTTCCAACACACATAAATGTCTGTGTGTGAGATGTAACTATAGATGATACACATATATGTGCGTGTGACATATCAGTATACATGACATATAATGTCATTTAAATGTAGTTGTTTACTGATTTTGTTTTAAGCTAATTTTGTTGCATTGGCAATACACATAAATGTGCGTGTCACATGTCACTATACATTATACACATATACGTGCGTGTCACATGTCACTATACATTATAGACATATATGTGCGTGTCACATGTCACTATACATTATACACATATACGTGCGTGTCACATGTCACTATGAAGGGGCAATACACAGAAATGTGCGTGTGAGATGTCACTATACATTATAGACATATATGTGCGTGTCAGATGTCACTATACATTATAGACATATATGTGTGTGTCAGATGTCACTATACATTATAGACATATATGTGCGTGTCACATGTCACTATGCAGGGGCAATACACATAAATGTGCGTGTCACATGTCACTATACATTCTATACATATATGTGCGTGTCACATGTCACTATACATTATAGACATATATGTGCGTGTCAGATGTCACTATGAAGGGGCAGTACACATAAATGTCCGTGTCACATGTCACTATGCAGGGGCAATACACATAAATGTGCGTGTCACATGTCACTATACATTCTATACATATATGTGCGTGTCAGATGTCACTATACATTATAGACATATATGTGCGTGTCACATGTCACTATACATTATAGACATATATGTGCGTGTCACATGTCACTATACATTATAGACATATATGTGCGTGTCAGATGTCACTATACATTATAGACATATATGTGCGTGTCACATGTCACTATACATTCTATACATATATGTGCGTGTCAGATGTCACTATACATTATAGACATATATGTGCGTGTCACATGTCACTATACATTCTATACATATATGTGCGTGTCACATGTCACTATACATTATAGACATATATGTGCGTGTCAGATGTCACTATACATTATAGACATATATGTGCGTGTCACATGCCACTATACATTATAGACATATATGTGCGTGTCAGATGTCACTATACATTATAGACATATATGTGCGTGTCACATGTCACTATACATTATAGACATATATGCGCGTGTCAGATGTCACTATACATTATAGACATATATGTGCGTGTCAGATGTCACTATACATTATAGACATATATGTGCGTGTCACATGTCACTATACATTCTATACATATATATGTGCATGTCACATGCCACTATACATTATAGACATATATGCGCGTGTCAGATGTCACTATACATTATAGACATATATGTGCGTGTCACATGTCACTATACATTATAGACATATATGTGCGTGTCACATGTCACTATACATTATAGACATATATGTGCGTGTCAGATGTCACTATACATTATAGACATATATGTGCATGTCACTATACATAAACCTCTGTTTAATATAGAATTATGTTTTTTTGTTGTTTTGTTAAATGAACCGTATTTTTTTAGTGAGCCTATACACATAAATGTGCCATACATGTCACTACATAAATCCTAGTTTATTTTTTTATTTGTTTGACCTGACCTGATAATAAAATGTAATATATTATAGCTTACCTCTCAGTTGTAATTTGCACAATGTAAAGTAGTAAATTAGTAAAGAATTGTCTTCTCAAGTAAAAGCAGCAGTTATCTCAGAAGTCACTCCGTTCATCACCTGAGGAGAAATGTATTTTTTTGTTTGAAATAGGCAGTATTTATAAACTTGTAGAAAGTTCTGGAAAGTGAGACCGTTAGAACGCAATACGCATGCGCTATTTGCGTTCCAGCTTACAATTTGCGTTCCATCCGCCATTTTCTGCGTATTACTGTTCAAAATGGTGTTTAATATGATTGTGATACGTTCCGCATAGTATGTGTTTCATTATTGCGAGTAAGTGTAGTATAGTTACGTCTGAAGCCTCGTTTTCGTTTTGTTCGTCGGCCATTTTTTCTCTCGCTTAGCGATGGTATTAGTGTCCAAAGTGTTTTATTTTGATTTAAATGTAGGTGTAACTTGTTTTTTTGAGGTGCTGGCTGGTTCCTCTTGCTGTAGGTAATCTTTTTATGTGTTTGTTGTGTGTCTTTCTTAAGTTTTAAATGTTTGTATGTCGGCGTGTTGCGTCCGATGTTTGCGAGGTCGTAATGTGTAGTAACGTGTCTCGTATGGTGTTTGCGTGTGTAGCCTCGTTTTCGTTTTATTCGTGGGCCATTTTTTGTGTCTCTTAACAAACTATTTATTGTCTAAACTCTTTTATTTTGAGTGCAATTAAGTTGTAAGTTGCATTTTTGAGGTCCTGGGTGCTTCCTGTTTGTGTAGGTAAGGTTTTTATGTATGTGCTGTGTGTATGTATTGTGTTTTTAATTTTGTAATGTTCGCGAGTTGCGTCCGAGTGTTGCGAGGCCGTAATGTGTGTGAACGTGTGTCGTATGTTGTTTGTGAGTGTCGTAATGTGTGTGAACGTGTGTCGTTTGTTGTTTGCGAGTGTCGTAATGTGTTGCGACGTAAACTTTTTTTGAAATTTTGCAAGGGTCGCAGTTGCTGCAACTGAAGACCTCGCTTTGCGAGGTCCTCAGGTGCTGGCATGGAGCGCCTGCGGCGCTCCAAGCCAGCAACTGAGAACCTGGCACAGTGCCCTCGCTTTGCGTTAGCAACAACTCGTACGCTCACAACTATATATGTGATAATGTGTAGATGTACCGGCTGGGCATGCTCTTCTATATTATTATTATTATTATTATTATTATTATTATTATTGTTATTATTACTACTACTATATAATGTGTAGATGTACCGGCTGGGCATGCTCTTGAGCATTATTATTATTATTGTTATTATTATTATTAGTAGTAGTATATAATGTGTAGACGAATCCGCTCTAAGTCAGTGCACAGTTTGTCTGCATTAATCAGTGTACAGGTGAGAGTGGGTGTGGCTTGGTCTGTGTAGTTATATCTGGGTGCATTTGTGTGAGGTCTGGTTTGAATCCGCTCTAAGTCAGTGCACAGTTTCTGTCTGTTGCATTAATCAGAGTACAGGTGAGAGTGGATGTGGCTTGGCCTGTGTAGTTATATCTGGGTGCATTTGTGTGAGGTCTGGTTTGAATCCGCTCTGTAAGTCAGTGCACAGTTTATGTCTGTTGCATTAATCAGAGTACAGGTGAGAGTGGGTGTGGCCTGGTCTGTGTAGTTATATCTGGGTGAATTTGTGTGAGTTCTGTTTGAATCCGCTCTAAGTCAGTGCACAGTTTCTGTCTGTTGCATTAATCAGAGTACAGGTGAGAGTGGGTGTGGCCTGGTCTGTGTAGTTATATCTGGGTGCATTTGTGTGAGGTCTGGTTTGAATCCGCTCTGTAAGTCAGTGCACAGTTTCTGTCTGTTGCATTAATCAGAGTACAGGTGAGTGTGGGTGTGGCTTGGGCTGTGTAAGTTATATCTGTGTGTATTTTGTTTGTTGTTACTCTTTTATCATTGTACAGGCAAGTAGGCGGGGTCTATTTTAACAAGGGAAGGGAGAGCTTGGGAGCTTGCAATCATTTATAGTGTAAGGGTAGTTGGTGTGTAGGAGATTAAATAAAAGGAGGAAATCCAAATAAGGGGTATTATAAGAAAAAACAGAAAACAAACGTACATATTGTTTCTGTTTTGTTTGGTTTAAGGTGTAGAAAATAAATCTTTATACAAATACATTGATTTGTTTTCTCACTGTATTTTTGTAACTGATAATCATGAGTCAGTCCAGTGGAAACCTCACTCAGTGTACATCCTGCCAAATGTATGTACTACTGGAACAGATGATCCAGGGTCCATACCTCTGTGACAGGTGTGAGCATGTTGCCTCTTTGGAAGCTCAAATTGAAGATCTGGAGAGGAGAATTGCAGCACTTAGTGATATTGCTTCACTGGAAAGGGAGTTGGTGCTCACGGAGCACAGTTTAGCTGGGCCTAGTATGGAGGGAGGAGCTGGGGCTAGTGAGGATGGCCAGGGAGGTAGCTGGGTTACAGTTAGAAGGGGAATCAGGGGGTACAGGAGGAGGCAGGCCAGTTCTGAGTTGGCAAACACCAACAGATTTGCGAGATTGAGTGAAACTGTTGGGGATGTCCATTCAGGAATGGCAATGCCAGATAGAGCTGTTCCCTCTAACAGCCGGGAGAACAGTTCTACTGGAGGAGAGGGAGGGCAGAATAGGCAGAGCAACAGACATGTTTTGGTGGTAGGGGACTCTATTATTAGGAAGGTAGACAGGGTAATTTGTCACCCAGATCCCAGCAATCGAACAGTTTGCTGTCTCCCGGGTGCTCGGGTTCGGCATGTTGTGGATCGGGTGGATAAATTATTGGGAGGGGCTGGTAATGAACCGGCGGTCTTGGTACACATTGGTACCAATGACAAAGTTAGTGGAAGATGGAGCGTCCTAAAGAATGATTTTAGAGAACTAGGTAATAAGCTGAAGGCAAGGACCTCCAAGGTAGTATTTTCTGAGATACTACCAGTGCCACGTGCTAGCCCAGGGAGGCAGAAGGAGCTTAGGGAGGTTAATGCGTGGCTAAAAAAGTGGTGCAGTGCAGAGGGTTTTGGGTTTTTAGAGCACTGGGCTGACTTCTCACTTGGGTACAATCTCTATAGCAGGGATGGATTGCACCTTAATGATGAGGGCGCTTTTGTGCTAGGGGATAGGATGGTAGAACGGCTGGGGGAGTTTTTAAACTTGTAGGTGGGGGGGAGGGACTATATAGAAGTATTGGGGTAAATAGGGTAGAGAGGGAAAGGGATGAATTATTTACCCATGGGGGAGGAGAAGGGGGGAGGGTTACAATAGAAAGTAGGGAGATATTAATAGGGGCCTCAAATACAGTGGCAGGCACTTCACATCAGCAGAGCCAAAGCAACATAAAGTGTATGATTGCAAACGCAAGAAGTTTGCCTGGGAAAATGGATGAGCTAGAAATATTAGCAGTACAAGAAAAATGGGGCTTAATAGGCATTACGGAAACATGGTGGGATGAATCTCATGACTGGACTGTTAATCTGGATGGTTATAACCTATTTAGGAAAGATAGGGGAAATGGTAAAAGAGGAGGAGGGATCTGTCTTTATGTTAAGCCTGAATTTAAGCCTATAGTTAGAGAAGATATTTATGCTGGCACTAACGGCATCATTGAATCCTTGTGGGTTGAGCTAAATAGTGGAGGAGCTAATTCTAAACGCATATTGGTGGGAGTATGCTATAAACCCCCAAATATAGCTGAAAGTGAGGAAATACAATTATTGTTACAGATTGGAAATGCAGCTAAGCATGGGCAAGTTCTAATAATGGGAGACTTTAATTACCCTGATATAAACTGGATAAACGAGACCAGCAGCTCAGCTAAGGGGAGCAGGTTCTTGAGTACACTCAGGGATCATTATCTAGCCCAGGTAATACAAGAACCTACTAGAAATGGGGCCATCTTTGATTTAGTCATCACAAGTAATATTGATATAATATCAAATGTAAAAATAGGGGAACCCTTGGGGAACAGTGATCACAACACAGTCTCATTTGAGATTGAATACAAAAAACAGAGTTGTAAGGGGCCAACAAAAACTCTAAATTTCAAAAGGGCTAACTTTAATGGGCTACGGGCAGAAATACAACATATAGACTGGGACAAAGAACTTACAGGAAAAATACTGAAAATAAATGGACAACATTCAAATCCTTACTAAATAAACATACTTCTCACTTGGGTACAATCTCTATAGCAGGGATGGATTGCACCTTAATGATGAGGGCGCTTTTGTGCTAGGGGATAGGATGGTAGAACGGCTGGGGGAGTTTTTAAACTTGTAGGTGGGGGGGAGGGACTATATAGAAGTATTGGGGTAAATAGGGTAGAGAGGGAAAGGGATGAATTATTTACCCATGGGGGAGGAGAAGGGGGGAGGGTTACAATAGAAAGTAGGGAGATATTAATAGGGGCCTCAAATACAGTGGCAGGCACTTCACATCAGCAGAGCCATAGCAACATAAAGTGTATGATTGCAAACGCAAGAAGTTTGCCTGGGAAAATGGATGAGCTAGAAATATTAGCAGTACAAGAAAAATGGGGCTTAATAGGCATTACGGAAACATGGTGGGATGAATCTCATGACTGGACTGTTAATCTGGATGGTTATAACCTATTTAGGAAAGATAGGGGAAATGGTAAAAGAGGAGGAGGGATCTGTCTTTATGTTAAGCCTGAATTTAAGCCTATAGTTAGAGAAGATATTTATGCTGGCACTAACGGCATCATTGAATCCTTGTGGGTTGAGCTAAATAGTGGAGGAGCTAATTCTAAACGCATATTGGTGGGAGTATGCTATAAACCCCCAAATATAGCTGAAAGTGAGGAAATACAATTATTGTTACAGATTGGAAATGCAGCTAAGCATGGGCAAGTTCTAATAATGGGAGACTTTAATTACCCTGATATAAACTGGATAAACGAGACCAGCAGCTCAGCTAAGGGGAGCAGGTTCTTGAGTACACTCAGGGATCATTATCTAGCCCAGGTAATACAAGAACCTACTAGAAATGGGGCCATCTTTGATTTAGTCATCACAAGTAATATTGATATAATATCAAATGTAAAAATAGGGGAACCCTTGGGGAACAGTGATCACAACACAGTCTCATTTGAGATTGAATACAAAAAACAGAGTTGTAAGGGGCCAACAAAAACTCTAAATTTCAAAAGGGCTAACTTTAATGGGCTACGGGCAGCAATACAACATATAGACTGGGACAAAGAACTTACAGGAAAAATACTGAAAATAAATGGACAACATTCAAATCCTTACTAAATAAACATACTCATCAGCATGTACCATGTGGAAATAAAATAAATAGGAGTAAATCACATCCCATGTGGCTTAACAATGACTTAAAGATCATGATGAGGAAAAAGAAATATGCATTTAAATTATACAAGGAGGAGGGAACAGAGGCAGCTTTATGTGACTATAAGGAAATCAACAAGGCTTGCAAAAGGGCTATTAGACTGGCTAAAATAGAAAATGAGAAGTCAGTTGCAATGGAAAGTAAGACTAACCCTAAAATATTTTATAAATATATTAATGGGAAGAAGGTGAGGAAGGAATCGATAGGACCATTACAATGTGACACAGTCTGATAATTAGTGACCAGGAGAAGGCAGATGAGCTAAATAGGTTCTTTTCGTCGGTATACACAAGGGAGGTACCAGTGGTTGGGACACGGCAACATAACGGGGCTACTTTTTTTTCCCCTTATGAGACAATTGGCAAAGTTTCAATGGGGTTTTTTTTTTTTCTGTTTGCTTCCTCTGGATCAATTAACAATTAATAATTAACAATAATAATAAATAGTCCACATTAAAAAGATCAATAGAGATCTAAAAAGGTTGAACTTGATGGACTAACTCTTTATTCATTCTCCAATACTATACTATTAATAATTATTTAATCAATAATTTAATTAATAACTAATCCGCATATTGCAGATCAGAGGAGATCTTAACAGGTTGAACTTGATGGACTGAAAGTCTTTTTTCAACCTTAATTACTATGTAACTATGTACTATGTACCGGCTGGGCATGCTCTTCTATATTATTATTATTATTACTACTATATAATGTGTAGATGTACCGGCTGGGCATGCTCTTGAGCATTATTATTATTATTATTATTATTATTACTATTTAATGTGTAGATGTAACGGCTGGGCATGCTCTTCTACATTATTATTATTATTACTACTATTTAATGTGTAGATGTACCGGCTGGGCATGCTCTTCTACATTATTATTATTATTATTACTATTTAATGTGTAGATGTACCGGCTGGGCATGCTCTTCTACATTATTATTATTATTATTATTATTACTACTATTTAATGTGTAGATGTACCGGCTGGGCATGCTCTTGTGTATTATTATTATTATTACTATATAATGTGTAGATGTACTGGCTGGGCATGCTCTTGTGCATTATTATTATTATTATTAGTAGTAGTATTTTACTAATAATAATAATAATAATAATGTACAAGAGCATGCCCAGCCAGTACATCTACACATTACATAATAATAAAAATTATTATTATTATAATATTAATAATAATAATAATAATGCATGCCCAGCTGGTACATCTGCACATCATATAGTAGTAATAATCACATATTATAATGGTCTTACTACGAGTCGTCGCCACGCTGTTTGCGTGGTCCGAACGACTTAGCGGGCTTAGCGATGAGCGCCGCAGGCGCTCATCGCCCGGCGAGCCGTTAAACCGTTAAACCGTAACACTTTGGTAATGAGCGCCGCCGGCGCTCATTGCAGGCGAGCCTCGCATAGCGAGGCGAGACGTTAATACGGACCACTTTGGCATTGAGCGCCGCAGGCGCTCATTGCGTGCGAGGTGAGCCGTTAATATGGACCACTTTGGCAATGAGCACCGCAGGCGCTCATTGCGTGCGAGGTGAGCCGTTAATACGGACCACTTTGGCAATGAGCGCCGCAGGCGCTCATTGCAGGCGAGCCTCGCGTAGGGAGGCGAGCCGTTAATACGGACCACTTTGGCAATGAGCGCCGCAGGCGCTCATTGCGTGCGAGGTGAGCCGTTAATACGGACCACTTTGGCAATGAGCGCCGCAGGCGAGCCTCGCATAGCGAGGCGAGACGTTAATACGGACCACTTTGGCAATGAGCGCCGCAGGCGCTCATTGCAGGCGAGCCTCGCGTAGGGAGGCGAGCCGTTAATACGGACCACTTTGGCAATGAGCGCCGCAGGCGCTCATTGCGTGCGAGGTGAGCCGTTAATACGGACCACTTTGGCAATGAGCGCCGCAGGCGAGCCTCGCATAGCGAGGCGAGACGTTAATACGGACCACTTTGGCAATGAGCGCCGCAGGCGAGCCTCGCATAGCGAGGCGAGACGTTAATACGGACCACTTTGGCAATGAGCGCCGCAGGCGCTCATTGCATGCGAGCCTCGCGTGCGAGGTGAGCCGTTAATATGGACCACTTTGGCAATGAGCGCCGCAGGCGCTCATTGCAGGCGAGCCTTGCGTAGCGAGGTGAGTTGTTAATACGGACCACTTTGGCAATGAGCGCCGCAGGCGCTCATTGCAGGCGAGCCTCGCGTGCGAGGTGAGCCGTTAATACGGACTGTAACGGATCTACTGGCACCCCGACCGGGTACCTCCGTTGATGGACGCGTCCTAACTTGCGTCGAGGCCTACAAGCACCGCACCGGACACCAAAACTACCACAGACTCCAAGGATAGTACATCAGGAACAAGCGTTCAGTAGTTACAGCTCAAGGGAGTATGCAAAAGCATAGCAATCCCCAGTATGATATAGCGATCCCCTCAAAGAACGAGACGAGACTACCTTTTTAAGGGTCAAGTAGAACTAACTTTATTTTAAAAACAACACACATTTTTAAACACTTCATATACACAGTAGGGGCAGTGACTACCTTTGGTCAACCCCTAATTACCTCTGGCCAATCAGACAGGTTCCCTACGTGGGAACTATGAGACTCCTCCCATGGGCCAACCCCAGGCATGGCTACTATGCTCATTCTCACCCAGACTGTCCCAGTGAACACTTCCTGTTTCACTCCTATGCCCCTGGGGAAACCCCATACACTGGCCCTTTGTTCAAGTCCTGGCGACACCCTGTGTTTACCTAATGGGGGGATGGTCAGAATCTGTAACACATTTCTACACATTTTTCATAACTTCAAAAGTATGCATCACATTCACCTAAAACATACATTTTCAGAATCAGCATACTCCAAATACAAACATGTGTCAAAATGATACAAATTGGTCCAGTGGTTCAAAAGTTAGATCACAGTCCTTTCTGCATAGGAAAATAAAGTATTTAAATGCCGGTCCATAGTCAAAAGGCAGGAGGCTGGCAAACAGTCCTCTCCAAGACAAAGTGGCGAAGGGCACTTCGTCACACGGACCACTTTGGCAATGAGCGCCGCAGGCGCTCATTGCAGGCGAGCCTCGCGTAGCAAGGTGAGCCGTTAATATGGACCACTTTGGCAATGAGCGCCGCAGACGCTCATTGCAGGCGAGCCGTTAATACGGACCACTTTGGCAATGAGCGCCGCAGGCGCTCATTGCAGGCGAGCCTCGCATAGCGAGGCGAGCCGTTAATACGGACCACTTTTTTATGGAGCAAACTGCTCCATATGTATATTAATAACTATACAACTTTCCAAACATACACATCTCATTGCAATACGCTAGTAATGATAATAATGCACAAGAGTCCTTCAGCACTGCACTGGAAACTGAATAAACTTGCCTAGCTATGGTTTTCCCTATTGATGCAGTATCACCTACACTGTCCCTCCTCTCAGTAAGAGTGCAAGTTACTTATGATTCCAAAATGGCTGCTGTCCATGAGGTAGAAGGGTGTAGAAGGGAGTGTATGCTGCTGATTGGCTGGAATGTGTCTGCTGACTGTGACATGCAGGGTCAAAGTTTGCTCAATGATAAAGTATTGGGGGCGGGTCGAATCTCGCATATGTTCGCAGTTCGCCGCGAACGCGAACATGCTATGTTCGCCGAAAAAAGTCCGCCGGCGAACTATTCGCGACATCTCTAATGTTAAACATTAATCCAGAGAGTAATCCGATTGCCAGTTAATGGGGTTAGGAAGGAATTATTTTTTTTCCCTCTCTGATACAATTAAGTACGTTTCAAGGAGGGTTTTTACGGTTTGTCTTCCTCTGGATTCAATGTATATTTAAGTTAACAATTCTTCAGATAGAACTTGCATGTTAAAAAAACATTACCTCAAGTTTACAATACGGATTAATTTAAAGTTCAACTGCTCTTACATTCAAATGTTAATACAAAATGCTTTAACAGTTACAGTTGACCAAAAGAACATTTTACAAAAATAAACATGTTTAATATCACAATACTACTTATTTCATCATAACTAAAACCTTACAAGTGTCAAATATGTATATTAATAACTAAACAACTTTCCAAACATACACATCTCATTGCCGTAATTTTTTGATGGGCAAGTCGCTAGTACATTATAAAATCAGGGCTATGCATCAGATGGATTACACATAGGAAAGGATACAGCTTGCTCAGAGTGTGTGAGGTGTGTATAAATATATATGACACATACATTGTACGCTATGCTTTAAAGTTGTATAATACAGCAAGCATATGCCTAAATGGAGCCATGTTTATAAGTGATATTGGATTAGAGTGACAAAGTAGTGTGGACTCTTTTGCCTGTCCCTGCCCAGTTTCCCAGAATTCAGCACAATACTGTATTTCTGGGAAATCTGAGCAGGTAACAAGTCTTAACGTTTTGATTTTTTCTATACCCTATGTACTAAACTTCTGCTCATAATTATCAAGCTCTTTGAGTTAATGTTCTCACTATTATTCAAATCAGAATCTTCCAACAGAGGCTAAGTTTATATGTTTTTCACCCGTGTGCGGCTTTTGCGTGCTATGCATATATGATATAAGCACACATATGCTTAAAGACACACACATGACATCACATACACACACTACCACTGTAAAATGTGTGTATTGGAAGTGTGACAAGAGTGAGGCTGCAATAACACACTGATACACATTGATACATTTGCACTGCCTTCAAAACACATAGAAATTAGAGGCCTCTACTGTTAGCAGTTCCCAAATGTCTCTGTAGCACAAATCTAAACGTATCCAAACTAAAGAGGAGATAGTGCAGGAGGGGAAAGCTCATAGAGGGTCCTGTGACCCCTCACATTTCTATCTTTGGGCTATACATCAATCTTGAAAAAATGATCCCAGGTCCCTTCTAAAGAGTGCAGAAGTTGGGGGCACTGGGCTGGCTCACTTGTTGGTGGTGATAGGCATGTGGTTGTGGATGATGGTGAAAGTCTACCATGCTAGACAGTGCCGTACTCTGGTTCCTAAAGTACGATGCAGAAAGCTCCTCTACATTCACTGGTCTGACATTTCCTTCAGCCATATGACAGGAGGTGTAGGACATGGGAGCAGATGACTCAAATGGTCTCAAAGACCATGAGTTGGGAGTGCTGGGCTGGCTCAGTTGTTGGGGGTGATAGGCATGTGGTTGTGGATGATGGTGGGAGTCTACCATGCTAGACAGTGCCGTACTCTGGTTCCTAAAGTATGATGCAGAAATCTCCTCTACATTCACTGGTCTGACATTTCCTTCAGCCATATGACAGGAGGTGTAGGACATGGGAGCAGATGACTCAAATGGTCTCAAAGACCATGAGTTGGGAGTGCTGGGCTGGCTCAGTTGTTGGGGGTGATAGGCATGTGGTTGTGGATGATGGTGGGAGTCTACCATGCTAGACAGTGCCGTACTCTGGTTCCTAAAGTACGATGCAGAAAGCTCCTCTACATTCACTGGGCTGACATTTCCTTCAGTCATATGACAGGAGGTGTAGGACATGGGAGCAGATGACTGTCTCAAAGACCATGAGTTGTTCATGAAGATGGACTGAGGGTACTTAGGAGTGAACAAGTATCCATAGGTATCACTGCTGAAGATACTCTTCTCAGCTTGGAAATGGTTTGGGAGTGGCCTGAAGAGTCTCTTCATCCGCTTTCTCCTCCTGTAGTTACTGTCCTTGTAGGCAGGATCCACAGTCCAGTAGCCTTTCCTCTCCCTACCAGGGTCTCCAGGGAATCTGATGAAGCACTTGTTCAGACTCAAGTTATGACGGATACTGTTCTGCCAAATCTTCTTGTTCTTCTCATAGAAGGGAAATTTACTAATGATGTACTGGTAAATGGCAGAGAGAGACAGTCTTTTGTCTGGGCTCTCCATGATGGCCATGGCTATCAAAGCCACATAAGAATAAGGAGGTCTCAGTGATGGATCAGGCTTGCCCTGTTCTTTATCCTGCACAATATCTTCCTTGCCCTTGTCAGGCTCTTTGCTGACATTTGAAGTATGAGTGATTAAAGTCACTGTGTCATCTTCAGGAGTATGGTAAGTTGACATTGTGGCAAAGCTGACATCCGGTGCAGAATATCTATTTGCTCTCATATGAACAGAGGATGGTCCATGAGTTACCCCTGACGGCTTGGCTTGAGGACTGTACATGACTTCTGTCTGACCAGACTGTGACTTATGGTTCACTTAGAGTTGAGTTGTCCACTCTGGGCTTAAGGTGCTCTTCGAGATAAGTAGACTCTTCAGGAGATGATTTGAGCAGGCTGTATGCGAGTGTCCCCTCTCCTATTATACGTCTCCACTATAGGGTCAAGAACGTGAACCTGGTGATTTTTCATAACACTCCTGTGAAAAGAAAGGGTGAGGAGATCAGATTCTAGCACTTCATACGCCTTAATTAAATGAGTGCTTTCCATGCATTTGCTACACAACTGAGCCGGTCCACCAACCCTTTGCACTGTGGATTTGCTTATTCGCATATGAGATATCAATTTTTCTAAAAATATTTTTCAAAATTTTAACATATTTTGAATACATTTTTATGTTGCAATGTAAAATTCACCAATTAGTGAATTGTAAAAAATATCCCAATTTTTTAGTTCAAACAAACAGTTGTTATTTTTAATTATTGTATGAGCAGTATTGTCACCTGCAGTGTGGATCTACCGGTTGTGCGTTGCATCTTGTATGTGATTTTGTTTTATTTGTGTAGTGAAATATAACACAGTGCAGGTATATTGTATCAGTATCTATGAGCACATTTAAATTTGCCACCCAACCTACTTGCAAGCCAGTTTCTGGTCAGGTGAGTGGCCTCCACTTCCTGCATTGGGGTACTGTTGAGGTTGACCCTGGGCAGTCGTGGGGTGACCTGCGGTGGGCAGGCTGCAGGGGCCACTACACAAATAAAAAAACATATACATAAGAAAAACAGTATTAGGTATATATATTGGGACAGGGCCGGCCTTTGGCTAACGTTTGCTCCTGTGATTTTCCCATGAACCACTGAGTCCCGACATACTTTTATCTTTGCTTTAATAAAGTATAGAAAATAGCTTAATTTCAGCATGAAAAGAAAAATCTAAATGTACAGGCTTACTTATTTGCAGGATCACCCTCACTAGCCTTGCGACCGCTTCTCGGTCTGCAAGTTAAAAAAATACATTTTTCACACAGAAGGGTGGTCCCTTTAAGTCCAGTCTCTCTCTGTCCACTTTTTCAGCTGCAATGGATCCTCTGCAGGTCCTCTCCTCTTAGAGCAAACAGTCTCTCAAGTAAGTAATGTTGCAGTCACACAGACTGATTATCTAATGGCAGCTTCCAATGCTGCTCTGGCACCCACACTGTAAGTCTAGCCAGGTCCTGTTCAGGAGCTCTGTCTCTTTCTCCTCTCAGGTCACACTGAAACACTCAGTGTCACTTCTTAAGTCGCTGCCTGTAGTCTCCAGGCAATCTAACTCACTTGCCAGTGTCTCTTTGTACTTCCCTGCTGCCTTGCGTCAGAGCTTATCTCAGCTCAGCTCTCAGGATCCAGTCTTCCTGACTGTCTCACATCACAACTTCTCACATAGATTGCAGCTTCACACAGACTCCAATTAGGAGCTCCCCAGGAATTTAACCCAGTCACTCTTGTCAAGAACTCTTTATTCTTCTGTACCTGGCACCATCCTCTAGGGGGCAAACAGTGTGTATGTATGTATGTGTGTTTGTATATGTATATGTATGTGTACACACACATGTATATGTGTGTATATTAGTGATGTCGCGAACATTAAATTTTCGGTTTGCGAACAGCGGACGCGAAGTTCCATCAAATGTTCGCGAACGGGCGAACCCGGCGAACCGCCATAGACTTCAATGGGCAGGCGAATTTCAAAACCCACAGGGACTCTTTCTGGCCACAATAGTGATGGGAAAGTTGTTTCAACGGGACTAACACCTGGACTGTGGCATGCCGGAGGGGGATCCATGGCAAAACTCCCACGGAAAATTACATAGTTCATGGAGAGTCTGGTTTTAAGCCATAAAGGGCATAAATCACCTAATATTCCTAAATTGTTTGGAATAACGTGCTTTAAAACATCAGGTATGATGTTGTATCGATCAGGTAGTGTAAGGGTTATGCCCGCTTCACAGTGACAGACCAATCGCCCCGTTTAATGCACCGCAAACATCCGCAAACAGTCCCTTTGCACAAACGCAAACTCCCCATTTGCACAAGGTTGGATACCAAGCTAGCCATGTCCCGTTCCTTGTCCTCACTGATGTCATTGAAGGTCTCTTCCTCCACCCAGCCACCAAGGGTCCCCGAAAGGTGACAACCCTGGGACACCTGCTGTGTTTGGTCTTCCACCTCCTCAAAGCCACCTTCCTCCTCTGACTCCTCTTCTTCAGACTCCTCTCACTGCATTGCCTCTCTCTGCATTATTATAAGGTGTGTACCGTTAAGTAGTACTATTCCTATCGATTTAATCCCTGTTACGTCCACTATTAGGGGACGTGTATATGGCATGGATTTTTGGAAGCGGGAGATGGAAAAAGATGCTTGGTCGGTCCTCCCACTTCAAATTTGGGGCACTGCGCGTGCAATCTAAGGTGCCACCAGATATGAGTGTCACTGTGCACTGGCAAAAGTTGGCAGAGTAGGCGCTGTAGGCCTCACACACACACCTGTAGGCAGGCAACTGATATTCAATTGATTACAGTCAAAAAAGTGTTGTTTTATTTCACTGAGCACAATATAAGCTGTGAGCCTGACACAGGCAGACAACTGAAATTAGATTACAGGAAAAAAAAAATGATTGTTTTCAATGTATGGTAAACCACCAGGTATGAGTAGTGAAAATAAGCACAATATAAGCTGTTAGGTGTTAGCCTGTCACACACACACGCTGGCAGGCAGGCATATGCAATTAGATTACACAGAAAAAAATTATAAAATAAAATAAATGATGTTCTAGCCCTAAAAAGGGCTTTTTGGGTTGCTGTCCTTGCAGCAGATATCAGATGAGTACTTCAGGTCTGTAATGGAAGTAAAATACACAGCCTGGACATCTATTTCCCTATTAAATCTCCAGCAGCTACTCTATCTGTCCTCTCACAACGAATGCAGCTTCAGAATGATTCTAAAATGTATGCTGTCCTTCAGGTGGAAGGCCCTGGAAGGGAGGGTATGATGCTGATTGGCTGGAATGTGTCTGCTGACTGTGAGGTGCAGGGTCAAAGTTTCCTCAATGATAAAGTATAGGGGGCGAACCGAAAAGCGCATGTGTTCGCCGTCCGCTGCGAACATGCCAAAATCGCAGCAAATAGTCCGCGGGCGAACTGTCCGCGACATCACTAGTATGTATATATATGTATATATATGTATATATATATATATATATATATATATATTAGCGACTTGCCCGTCAAAAAATGACGGTCAATAAAATTTAAATGTTGTTAAATTTGTTTGCATCCCAAAATGAGTCACCTACATTTGTCCCTTTTTTTTTTTCTAAAAATAAAAACACATAATTATTTTTTACTTTTTATTTTTTTAACTTTCAACTTATATTTTCCAAACATTAAACTTTGTAACATGCAACTTGTATATGAAACATTCGTTCAACATTTTGTTAACAATACTAACACTTTTCAATACATATTTATCACTGAGTAACTGCGGATTATATTAACTTAGAGTAAGTAAATTCTTTTAACAATAACATATTTTTTCTCATTTGTAACATATTTGTTAAACGGTTGTTAAACTAAATAAGCATTGAATCCAGAGGAAGGCAAACAATAAAACCCCCCTATTGAAACTTGTCCAATTGTATCAAAGAGGGAAACAAATTAATTCCTTCCTGACCCCATTAACTGGCGATCGGATTTCTCCCTGAATCAATACTTTGTCTTTAAATAATACATTTCCAATTCTTACTAAATACTTCAACTTTATACTAACAATACATATTTGACTAAACCACATATCTATTTACCCAACTTTTGTAAACATTCCAAAAACACATATTTAACATCTGAAATAGTAACTTCAAAGAATAACATTTAACTTTTGTAAATTATGGAAAACTCAGTAAATAGTTTTTGTGGGGCCAATCATGTAATTCTTAAACTTTGAACCCATTCCAATCTGTTTCAGGATATTTTACTGTAGTTTTTTTTTTTTTTTCAGTTTGTCCATTCTGCAAATATCACATAGATTTTCATAAGTGAAATAGTGGTCTCCTATTTAAAGAGTCCCAGAGTACTTTAATTTAGTACTGCAAGTCAAACCACTGTTCTCTATGTTTATTTGTCCATTCTTTAGATGTTTTTCTTGAAATATTGTTTTTGTGCAATCATATTGAGTCCCATAAAATGTTGGCATTAAAATGAAACCATTGTCCACTATGGCCCTCATTCAATTGCTATTTGGCCAATTGAATAGGGCTCTAAATAAGCACATAACATATTTTTTTTAAAGAAGTTTTTAGTTAGTAACCATCTATCCAAAAGCAAGGTTTTCACGAACTAAAAACGTATTTAAAAAAAAATATGTTATGTGCTTTTTTAGAGCCCTATTCAATTGGCCAAATCGCAATTGAATGAGGCCCTATCTTTCCAACACCTCATAGTAGACAATGTTTTTGGTGTAAACACATCCATCGTCCAATAAATGACCTTGAGTTTCGTTTTCTTCAACATGCACTTTATGTGGCTTTTTCAAGGTGCACTAATCCAAAAGAAATTAGAGTTGTCCATGTGCAAAAACTGGTTCCTTTAAAAAAATCCCAACTGCCTTAAAAGTTTGCCCTTGGGATTTATTGATGGTCATAGCAAATGCCATGATAACTGGAAATTGTCTCCGTTGAAGGACAAAGGGCAAACCACTCTCACTTGGAGCTAAATCAATTCTTGGTATAAAAACTTGTTCACCTTTATGGGTCCCAGTTATAATTTCAGCATGTATAAAATGATCTTTTAACTCATGCACAATTAATCTGGTCCCATTACAAAGTCCTTTTTTTGGATTCATATTTCGCAATAACATAACAATTGCGCCTTTTTTCAATTGTAAAATATGTGAGGGCATTCCAGATGGTGTTAACAAATTTATAAATTCGATACTAAAATTCGATTCACTGTCTTTATCATCTGAAAGAATCGAATCTGCACTGTAATAATTATTTTGTGGTGCATTGATGTATTTTAAAATTTCGTTATTTACATTCAAGGCATCAATATTTTTTGATGTTAATATTACTTTGTTTGCAATGTCTGTGTAATCCTCATTCTTAAGAGTATTTAGGAATATGGCTGTTATGAGTGATTCATTGCAAACCATTTCTGATGGAATTTCAATGGTATCATTTGGTAAATTCTGTATTTCTGGATGTTTTCCATCTCCGATTTTAATGAGCCAGTCATTGAATTCATTTTGGCCTTCAGATCTCATATTTAATTCTAATTTGAGATGTGTAAATATTGGCCACAGTTTACTGGTCTTGATACATGTTTCAATGATCTCTGTTCTATTTCCGTGTGGCACAACAGGTAATGTTTGCCTAAAATCGCCTCCTAACAGCATCACCTTTCCACCAAATGGCAACTTATTATCCATCACTTCTTTTAAGAATCTGTCAATACATTGCAGTGCATGACATGACATCATTGTTGCCTCGTCTATGATAATTAATTTAGTTAGTTTGAATTGTTTTGCTTGTATGGAATTGAGTCTAATATCTGACACTGATGTTTCCAAAATGGGAACTGGCAGCTTAAATCCACTATGCACAGTTCTACCACCATCTAACAAAAGTGCAGCAATTCCAGTTGTTGCAAATGGCATAGCTATCTGACCCTGTGATCGAATATAACTCATCAAACAATTGTACAGATAAGTTTTTCCTGATCCACCTGGGCCGTCTAGATAGAAATACCGGTCTTTGACCATTTCATCATCTGTAGCATTTGTGATGGCTTGAAATGCTTCTAACTGTAAATTATTTAAAGTTGCCAGTTTTTCTTGGGTTTTTTGTTTTTGAAGCTCAGTGTCATAATCATCAAAATTGATGTCATCTATAAGTCCTGGATCTGGTAAATTAAAACTTGCACAATTTAATCCATGAGCCAACAATATTTCTTGGATTTCCATCAATGTTTTTAACAGAGCTATTGGTTCTCTGTAACGTTTCAAGAAATCTTCTGACAAGTTTAATTTAAATGTTTCCCACAAATTGAAAGCATCAGGTACATTGCAAAATATACAAATGAATGCAAATTGTTGTCTCATTTGCTTAGGCATTTGACATAGTGCTGCTTCTTCCAGACACCTCTCCCATTCTGTATCATCAGCTATGAAATTTTGTTGTCTTGCAGCCAATAGGAATGTCTCATAAACTATGTCATTGACTGTACGTAAATGCTCAAAACTTTGTGCACCGGGAACATGTAACAGAAGTAATCTTAAGCTGAAACGTTCAATGTCCCTTGGACTGACGGTATAAATGCGTGGTATGATTTTATGTGTATCTCTTCTTCGTTCTCGCCATAGACCATTTACAAATACATAGTGATATGGTATCTCTATGTATAAAAATTCTCTGGCCTGCGTATCCTGACAGTTTAATTTAAACCATGCAGTAAGCGTAGTATCTCTGTCTTCACTTTGATATAATGCAGTTCTTTCGTTTCCTTGAGTAAAGCAAACCATCTGACTTTGAGGCAAATGTACAGCTAAACGATAGATAGCATGTGACCGATCATGCATCTCAAATTTCAAAAGGCGCCACATTGCTTCAGGAGCACTCACATACCGAGCATCTAAATAATTAGATAGTTCATCATGTAAAATTGGATTTTCGTTTTCATTTGCAGCACCTTGTACAACAACAGTAGCTGGATCATATCCTTTGTATATATATTTATACACATACTTAATTGATTTAATCGAAGTGCAAGCTTCCACATTGATGTGTGCATTGTACTTCATGAGCAAATGTGGATTGTATGGAACGACAAATCTATTATCAACCTTTTGGCCCCGGATAATAGCTGTCTGTCCTTGTGTTCTTTTATACAAAGGATATCCATCACAATTTGCCTAAGTTTCCATTTGATATTGTTTTGGAAATTCTTTAGTACATTTTTTATTTTCCATACATGGTGAATTCGGATTCATCTCTCCACATGGGCCATGAATCATTCTATGTGTAACAATCTCCCAAAGTTTTTTATATTTTTCTTGGTCTGGCAATTGTGCACAAATTACTGAATCCACTTGCTCTGCAGTGTTCAACTTGTCTTTTTCCTGCAGTATTAAAAGTATGTGAGCATGTGGCAAACCTCTTTTTTGAAATTCAATGGTGTAAACAAAAGCCACACAATGTCCAAATAAGTGTGCTTTAGTAATATCATGAATTAATGAATTGAGTTTGATTTTAAATACTCTTGCCACTAAATCTGGTCGGTCAGAAGTAGTTTGTCCCAGATTCAAATTTTCCTTGATCTCTGGCCATTGTGGATTACAGGTGAATGTAATAAATAAATCTGGTTTTCCAAATTTAGTAACAATAGCCATGGCATCATTATACCTTTCTCGCATATTGCGAGGAGATCCTTGGAAAGAGGATGGCAAAATAATTGCTCTTCCAGCTGGAATGTCTCTGTTGGCAGCTAAATCTGCAACATAATCCATTAATCCACAATACTGTTCTACTTGTAATTTATTTTGTTGATATTTAATAAAATTTAGATTATTGGCTTCAACTTGTAAATATGAATCAATAATCCATTGTTGAGTGAGTTTTCCTCCATGTAAAATTGGATTAAAACAATCACGGATAGCAGTTTGTGCCACTTTATATTCCAGTATGGAAACATTAGATCGAACACGAATTTTAGTATTGGGATAACTTTCCAATTTTAATTTTGGTTCCCATCCTGGTTCCCCATTTGGAAAGAAAATGGGATATGTCATTGGATCTAAATTACAGCTTAATATATTGATATTAATAAATGGTTGTTCTTCATTGCGTGGATATATTCTAATATCCCGCTGAAAAGGTGGTTCACCATCTTCATTTTTAAACACCATGGCAACCTCATTTACAGTAGGTAAATTATATCTTCTCTGATCAGTGTTGCGATCTCTTTTTAACACCATATTGACTCTTGGTGTAGGCAATTGATGTCTTTGAGCATGTTCCTGTTGTTCTTTTTCAAGCTGTGCTAATTGTTTGTATGCT
>JAPZIH010000847.1:112500-120000 GCA_027410445.1 Discoglossus pictus | reverse complement strand
TCCCTCTGTCCCCTCCCCAGTCTCCCTCTGCCCCTCCCCTGTCTACCTCTGTCCCTCCCCTGTCCCTCTCTTTGCTGCCCCCCGTGGCAGCTCTCCCAGCCTTCCAGTGATGATCCCACTGTGTCCCCACACACAGCACAGTGACCGGGGCTGCCATGGGCAGTGAGGATCGGGATGTGAGGGAGGAGGACCCAGAGCTGCCCTCCCGTGAGCCGCCAGGCCCTCCAGCAGGAGGAGAGCAGCTTCCTGGAGGAGGTCTGGTGGGAAAAAGAGCAGCCTGGAGCCCCCTGGGACCCGCAGGAGCCAGGTGTCACCCCCCTCACCTCTTAATGTGCCCCGCAGCCAGCAACTGCAGCCCTCAGTCTCCCTCTCTGTCCCTCCCTGTTTCCCTCTTCCCCAGTCTCCCTCTGCCCCCTCCCCAGTCTCCCTCTGCCCCTCTCCTATCTCCCTCTGTCCCTCCCCTGTCCCTCTCTCTGCTGCCCCCCATAGCTGCTCTCCACGCCTCCCAGTGATGATCACACTGTGTTCCCACACACAGCACAGTGGCCTGGGAACTGGTCATGGTGACGGAGGAGAAGATAGGTGAGAGACAGAGTGACCTGAATGTGGTTATACCCACTTACACTGTGGGATCATGTATCTAATAGAGCAGAGTGGGGCTACAACTTATTGTTGGCAATTATTGGTAATCTGTACAGTACCACATATATAGTTGTGAGTTGTCGCTAACGCTTGCGGGCTCGCGAAGCGAGGGCCTCAGTTACTGGCAAGGAGCGCTGCCAGCAACTGCAGCCCTCGCAAAAAAGTACAAGACACGTTACGACCAAAAAACGGCCGCAACCCGCGGACATGAAAAAATGAAAAACACAATAAATACACACAACACATACATAAAAAGCTTACCTGCAGCAAGAGGAAGCATCCAGGACCTAAAAAAATGAAGTTACACCTCAATTTAACTCAAAATAAAGGTGTTGAGACACTAAAAAATTCTCTAAGCGAGAGAAAAAATGGCCGGCCAACAAAACGAAAACGAGGCTACAGCACTCTAAACACGCAAAACACCACCAGAAACACGCAAAACACCACAAAACAGCTACAGATATTCCGCTAAGACGCACACCAAACATTAGCCGCCATTTTATAACAATAACTTATACAATGCGGAAGTACACAGCTACGCTAACGGTTTCGGCTCACGCACGCACACTATTACACTCCACACATTCATCACGCTTACATAGCAGCTCCAGACCACTAATGCTCCAGCAACATCAAAACAGATTGCCAGCTCTTCAACACAATGCTTCAAAATAGGTAACTATATTAATGTATTAATCTATTATTTATTTGATTATTATACACCAAACACCATTAGCTCCCTTACAATTTCATTGCCGTCATTTTGTGACGGGCAATTCGCTAGTATATATATATATATATATATATATATATATATATATATATATATGTGTGTGTGTGAATAATCAGAGTATTACTGTATATAGTGATATCTTTTTTATTAGACAAACATATTCATAGGTTTCATGGCGAGCTTTCGAGTGCGTTCCTCTTTGTCGAGTCATGAAAACCTATGAATATGTTTGTCCAATAAAAAAGATATCACTATATACTGCAATACTCTATTATTATCATTATTCATCTGGATTACTGGACATTCACGGCTACCTCACTCTTTACATATAAATGTGTGTGTGTATAGAGATATAAAAAGTTTACACACCTCTGTTAAAATGTCAGGTTTCTGTGCTGTAAAAAAATGAGACCAAGATAAATAATTTCAGAACTTTTTCCACCTTTAATGTGACCTATAAACTGTACAACTGTATAGTCATATATATATATATATATATATATATTATTCACATATTATAGTTGTCAAACTGCGATATGTCATCACACTGCATCACACACTCGCATTGCGCAACGGCCCGCACATGCACACAATGCAAGCGGCGGGCCGCGCAGGTGCATTGCGCGCCGAAGACACAAGAGGAGGAGGGGAGACGCACATAGGGAAGGAGGGGGAAGACACAGAGGAGAGGGGGAAGAGACACAGGGGTGGGAGAGGGGGGGGAGACATGGGGGAAAGAGACACATGGGGGGGATAGGTGGGGAAAGAGACACAGGGGACACGGGGGAGAGGGGGTAAAAACACAGGGGGGGGGAGAGACACAAGGGGGGGAAATGAGACTGTAACGGATCTACTGGCACCCCGACCGGGTACCTCCGTTGATAGACGCGTCCTAGCTTGCGTCGAGGCCTACAAGCACCGCACCGGACACCACAACCACCACAGACTCCACAACCGCCGTAGTTTAGCTGGAGCCGCGCCGTCTTCCTGTATGAATCTCCAGCATCCAGGATCGTGTGGGAAAGACCTCTCCTCCAAGGAGAGTACATCAGGAAGGTAGACAGGGTGATTTGTCACCCAGATCCCAGCAATCGAACAGTTTGCTGTCTCCCGGGTGCTCGGGTTCATCATGTTGTGGATCGGGTAGACAAATTATTGGGAGGGGCTGGAAATGAACCGGCGGTCTTGGTACATATTGGTACCAATGACAAAGTTAGTGGAAGATGGAGCGTCCTAAAGAATGATTTTAGAGAACTAGGTAATAAGCTGAAGGCAAGGACCTCCAAGGTAGTATTTTCTGAGATACTACCAGTGCCACGTGCTAGCCCAGGGAGGCAGAAGGAGATTAGGGAGGTTAATGCGTGGCTAAAGATGTGGTGCACCAAGGAGGGGTTTGGCTTTTTAGAGCACTGGGCTGACTTCTCACTTCGGTACAATCTCTACAGTAGGGATGGATTGCACCTTAATGATGAGGGAGCTTTTGTACTAGGGGATAGGATGGTAGAAAGGCTGGAGGAGTTTTTAAACTAGTAGGTGGGGGGGAGGGACTAGATATAAGTAATGGGGTAGAAAGTGTAGAGGGTATAAGGGATGAATTAACAACTCATAGGGGAGGAGATGGGGGAGGGGTAGTATAGTCAATAGGGAGGTAGTACTAGTAGTAATTCAAGTTCAGTGGCAGGCACTTCAGAACTACAGACTCATAACATAAGGTGTATGCTTGCTAATGCCAGAAGCTTGCCAGGAAAAATGGGAGAGTTAGAATTATTAGCAATTAATGAAAAATGGGATTTAATAGGCATTACCGAAACGTGGTGGGATGAATCTCATGACTGGACTGTTAATCTGGATGGTTATAACCTATTTAGAAAAGATAGAGGCAATGGTAAACGAGGAGGAGGGATTTGTCTGTATGTTAAGCCTGAATTTAAGGCTATAGTCAGAGAAGATATTTATGGTGGACCTAGTGATAAAGTTGAATGTTTGTGGGTAGAGTTAAATAGCAGAGCAGCAAATTCCAAAAGAATATTAGTAGGAGTATGCTATAAACCCCCAAATATAGCTGAAAGTGAGGAAATACAATTATTGTTACAGATTGGAAATGCAGCTAAGCACGGGCAAGTTCTAATAATGGGAGATTTTAATTACCCTGAAATAAACTGGATAAATGAGACCAGCAGTTCATCTAAGGGGAGCAGGTTCTTGAGTACACTCGGGATCATTATCTGGCCCAGGTTATACAAGAACCTACTAGAAATGACGCCATCTTAGATTTACTCATTACAAATAATATTGATATTGTATCAAATGTTGAAATAGGGCAACCTTTGGGAAACAGTGATCACAACACGGTCTCGTTTGAGATTGAATTAAAAAAACAACATTTTAAGGGGCCAACAAAAACTCTTAATTTTAAAATGGCAGATTTTAATGGTCTAAGGGCAACAATACAAAGTATAGACTGGGACAGAGGCATGATGGGTAAAAACACTGAACATAAATGGACAACATTTAAATCCTTACTAAATATACATACACATCGGCATATACCGTGTGGGAATAAAAGTAAAAGGAGTAAATCACATCCAATGTGGCTTAACAATGATTTAAAAATCAAGATACGGAGTAAAAAACAGGCATTTAAATTATACAAACAAGAGGGGACAGAGACTGCTTTACGGGAGTACAAGGAAATCACCAAGGAAGCAAAAGGGCGATTAGACTGGCTAAAATAGAAAATGAAAAATTTATTGCAAAAGAGAGTAAGACTAACCCTAAAATATTTTTTAAGTATATTAATGGGAAGAAGGCGAGGAAGGAAGCTATAGGAACATTACAATGTGAAACAGGCTGTCTGATAATTAGTGACCAGGAAAAGGCAGATGAGCTAAATAGGTTCTTTTCGTCGGTTTACACAAGGGAGGTACCAGTGGTTGGGACACTGCGACATAATGGGGCTACACTACCTTTACTAAATAATTGGGTAACGCAGGAAGTAATCTAAAAGAGGTTGGAAAAAATAAATGTTAATAAAGCCCCGGGTCCTGATGGAATACATCCGAGGGTACTAAGGGAACTGGGTTCTGTAATAGCCAAACCATTATATTTAATTTTTCAAGATTCACTCAACACAGGGTCTCTACCAGATGACTGGAGAAAAGCTGATGTGATACCTATATTTAAAAAGGGAGCAAGAGCAAATCCTGGGAATTATAGACCAGTGAGCCTCACTTCTGTAGTGGGGAAGCTTTTAGAAGGGTTAATAAGGGATAATATACAAGAATATATCTATTTGAACAGGATTATAAGTAGGAGTCAACATGGATTTATGAGGGATAGGTCATGTCAAACAAATCGAATTAGTTTCTATGAGGAGGTAAGTAGGAACCTGCATCAAGGCAACTCAGTGGATGTAGTCTTTTTGGATTTTGCAAAGGCTTTTGATACAGTGCCACATGGGAGACTATTGGGCAAACTAAGGGATACAGGAATTGCAGTAAATATCTGCTCATGGATTGAGAGCTGGCTAAAAGACAGGAAGCAAAGGGTTGTTGTAAATGGAACATACTCCGATTGGTCTAATGTGGTAAGTGGGGTTCCTCAGGGCTCAGTATTGGGTCCTCTCCTTTTTAACATATTTATTAATGACATTGAAGTAGGACTCAAATGTAGTGTCTCCATTTTTGCTGATGACACTAAGTTGTGCAAGGTAATAAAATCAGATAATGATGTACTTTCCCTACAAAAGGATTTGCATAAATTAGAGAAATGGGCGGCTAAATGGCAGATGAGATTTAATACAAATAAATGTAAGGTTATGCATTTGGGAAGGAACAATAGCCAAGCAATCTATAATCTTAATGGAGCAAATCTAGGGGTATCAGATATTGAAAGGGATTTGGGAGTACTAGTGGACAAGCACCTAGGTAACAGCGCTCAAAGCCAAGCAGCGGCTGCAAAGGCAAATAAAATATTAGCATGTATTAGGAAGGGTATAGAAGCCAGGGAAGAAGATATAATTCTGCCACTATACAAATCTCTAGTACGCCCTCATTTGGAATATGGAGGACAATTTTGGGCACCACCTCATAAAAAAGACATTTTAGAGCTGGAAAAAGTACAGAGAAGAGCTACAAAACTAATAAGGGGAATGGAGGGGCTAAGTTATGAAGAAAGACTAACAAAATTAAACTTATTTTCGCTAGAAAAAAGGCGTCTAAGAGGAGATATGATTACGTTATATAAATACATCCAGGGTCAGTATAAAGATTTGTCAAGGGAGCTTTTTGTGCCAAGAGGTTTCCAACTGACAAGAGGACATCCGTTGAGGTTAGAGGAAAAAAGATTTCACCTTAAACAAAGAAAAGGGTTCTTCACAGTTAGGGTGGTTAAACTGTGGAATTCTCTACCAAAGGAGGTGGTGACAGCGAATTCGATAGACAACTTCAAAAAGGGGTTAGATATATTTTTGAATAAAGAGGGCATTCAAGGCTATCCTAGATAACTAGCAAGGAATATTGATCCAGGGAGAAATTTGATCGCCAGTTCTGGGGTCAGGAAGGAATTTTGCTTTTTTTTCCCCTTATGAGACAAATGGCAAAGTTTCAATGGTTTTTTTTTTTCTGTTTGCCTTCCTCTGGATCAATTAACAATTAACAATAATAATAAATAGTCCACATTAAAAAGATCAATAGAGATCTAAAAAGGTTGAACTTGTTGGACTAACTCTTTATTCATCCTCCAATACTATACTATTAATAATTATTTAATCAATAATTTAATTAATAACTAATCCGCATATTGCAGATCAGAGGAGATCTTAACAGGTTGAACTTGATGGACTGAAAGTCTTTTTTCAACCTTAATTACTATGTAACTATGTAACTATGTAACTATGTAAGGGTTCAGTAGTTACAGCTCAAGGGAGTATGCAAAAGCATAGCAATCCCCAGTATGATATAGCAATCCCCTCCAAGAACGAGACGAGGCTACGTTTTGAAGGGTCAAGAAGAACTAGAACTTTAATGACAGGGGATCTCCTTTTATGCAATGGTGCCCTCTGAAGGGCTACACCCACATAATTATCACAACAGCCAATTATATACATGGTTCAATCCCCACGTCTCCTCCCCTCAGATAACAGGTAACACAAATAAAACAGACACAATTTTAACCACATTCTGGATGTACCCCAAAAACAGGGGGTACACCTTTAAGTCCAGCACCGTTCAATAGCTCTCACCCAGGGGAACAACATATTAAAAAATGGCATGAATCAGACCAGGGGTTCAAAAGTTAGTAAAAGTATCTTTTACCCATAACACACAGACATTTCACAGGCAATACATATCCCTCATAGTTGACCACACAATACACATAGAGGGACAATAGGTGGGTCACCTCATTATTCATGAGTCCCTACCCCCATTGTTCATGGTGCCATCTTGTCTGCTAAAACCCTTTTGTTCTGCTATCTCTTGTGTGTTTTAGCAGATACTATTAGTAAGGCAGATGGGCAACTCCTGACCAAGTGTATGAGACCAAAGATATTTGACTGCATACCACACAATACAATATTTTTACAGATATAACCACAACATTTTATAACCCAGAACATATTTACAGACTAGCGAATTGCCCGTCAAAAAATGACGGCAATGAAATTGTAAGGTAGCTAATGCGGTTTAGTGTGTAATAATGAAATATATAATACATTAATAAATTAATATACTTTACCTATTTTAAAGCATTGTGTGGAAGAGCTGTGAATGTGTTTTGATGTTGCTGCAGCATTAGTGGTGTGGATCTGCTGTGTAAGCGTGCTGAATGTGTGCAGTGTAACACTGTGCGTGCGCGAGACCAAACCGTTGTCATGTACTTCCGCATTGGCGTAAAATGGCGAGTAATGTGTGGTATACGTTTGTATCGGAATATCCGTAGGTGTTTTGTGGTGTTTTGCGAGTTTCTTGTGGTGTTTTGCGAGTTTAGAGTGCTGTAGCCTCGTTTTCGTTTTGTTCGGCGGCCATTTTTTCTCTCGCTTCGATTTTTTTTTAGTCTCTAAACTGTTTTATTTCGAGTAAAATCGAGGTGTAAGTTGTATTTTTGAGGTGCTGGGTGCTCCCTCT
>JAPZIH010000847.1:0-107500 GCA_027410445.1 Discoglossus pictus | reverse complement strand
GTGAGAGCAGGGGAAAGGCACACGGGAGTGAGAGCGGGGGAAAGAGGCACACGGGAGTGAGAGCGGGGGAAAGAGGCACACGGGAGTGAGAGCGGGGGAAAGAGGCACACGGGAGTGAGAGCGGGGGAAAGAGGCACACGGGAGTGAGAGCGGGGGAAAGAGGCACACGGGAGTGAGAGCGGAGGAAAGAGGCACACGGTAGTGAGAGCGGGGGAAGGCATAGGGTTATGGTTAGGCATAGGGTTATGGTTAGGCATAGGGTTATGGTTAGGCATAGGGTTACGGGTTAGGGTTAGGCATAGGGTTTAGGGTTAGGCATAGGGGTTACGGATAGAGTTAGGTTTATGGGTTACGGGTTAGGCATAGGGTTATGGGTTAGGCATTGGGTTACGGGTTAGGCATAGGGTTAGGTTTATGGGTTCGTTTTACGGGTTAGGTTTATGGGTTAGGGTTAGGGCATAGGGTTAGGGTTAGACATAGGGTTAGAGATAGATTTAGGGTTAGGCATAGGGGTTAGGGATAGGCTTAGGTTTATGGGTTACGGGTTAGGCAAAGGGTTAGGTTTATGGATTAGGCATAGGGTTATGGGTTGGGCATAGAGTTAGGCATAGGGTTACGGGTTGGGCATAGAGTTAGGCATAGGGTTACGGGTTGGGCATAGAGTTAGGAATAGGGTTACAGGTTGGGCATAGAGTTACGGGTTGGGGTTAGGGTTAGGGTTGGGCATAGGATTACGGGTTGGGCATAGAGTTACGGGTTGGGGTTAGGGTTAGGGTTGGGCATAGGGTTAGGGTCTGTGACACATGATTCATGGACCCTGTGGTGAGCTTAATCCACAATCACCATGTATGGAAAATAATAAATGTTCCAAAGAATTTCCAAAAGATTATAGAGACAAAACCTATGCAAATTGTGATGGCTATCCACTTTATAAAAGAAGAGAAGGAGATAGTGCCATTATTCGTGGAAAAAAAGTGAACAATAGATATGTTGTACCCTACAATCCACATTTACTCATGAAGTACAAAGCCCACATCAATGTAGAAGCCTGCACTTCCATCAAATCCATTAAATATGTCTACAAATATATTTACAAAGGCTATGATGCAGCTACTGTAGTCGTCAAAAGTGCAGACAACCCTGAAAGTAGTGAGTTAGTACATGATGAACTTGCATCTCATGTAGATGCTCGCTATGTCAGTGCGCCAGAAGCTATGTGGCGGCTATTAAAATTTTAAATGAGTGATAGATTACATGCAGTATATAGATTAGTAGTACATTTGCCACAAAGACATTTAGTGTATTTCCATGCTGGAAATTAAATGAATGCATTGGCCCAAAGTGAAGATCGTCACACTACACTAACTGCATGGTTTGAATTAAATTCTACAGATTCACAAGCAACACAATTCTTATATATTGAAATTCCATATCACTATGTTTTTGTGAATGGATTATGGAGACCGAGAAAAAGCAGAGGCAATAAAATAATCCCAAGAATTTACACAGTCAGTTCAAGAGATGTTGAACGTTTTTGCTTACAGATATTACTTTTAAATGTTCCTGGAGCACAAAGTTTTGAACACTTAAGAACTGTTAATGACATTGTATATGAATCCTTCCATTTAGCTGCACGACATAGAAACTTACTCGCTGATGATACAGAATGGGAAAGATGTTTAGAAGAAGTAGCACAATGTCAAATGCCACGACAGATGAGAGAACAATTTGCATTTATTTGTATCTTCTCAAATGCTCCAAATGCATTAGCTTTGTGGGAGAGATTTAAAAGTAATATGGCTGAAGACTTTATGCGACGATACAATGAACCCATTGCACACTTAAAAGCGTTAATGGAAATCCAAGAAGTATTTTTAACTCATGGATTAAGTTGTGAAAGAACAGAAGATAGACTTGCAACTTTAAATACCTTACAATTGCAAGCATTTAATGCCATTAAAAAGGCAATAGATGATGACATGGTGATCATGGTGTATGTCTGTGTGTGTGTGTGTCATGGTGTGTGTGTGTGTCATGGTGTGTGTGTGTGTCATGGTGTGTGTGTGTGTCATGGTGTGTGTGTCATGGTGTGTGCGTGTCATGGTGTATGTCTGTGTGTGTGCGTGTCATGGTGTATGTCTGTGTGTGTGCGTGTCATGGTGTATGTCTGTGTGTGTGCGTGTCATGGTGTATGTGTGTGTGTGCGTGTCATGGTGTATGTCTGTGTGTGTGCGTGTCATGGTGTATGTCTGTGTGTGTGCGTGTCATGGTGTATGTCTGTGTGTGCGTGTCATGGTGTATGTCTGTGTGTGCGTGTCATGGTGTCTGTACCAATGTTGTGTATGTCTGTGTGTGTGTATGTGTGTGTGTCAAGGGGTCTGTGTGTGTGTGTGTGTGTCAAGGTGTCTGTGTGTGTGTGTGTCATGGTGTCTGTCTGTGTGTGTCATGGTGTCTGTCTGTGTGTGTCATGGTGTCTGTCTGTGTGTGTGTGTCATGGTGTCTGTCTGTGTGTGTGTGTGTGTGTGTGTGTGATGGTGTGTGTATTAGTGTATTGTCTGTGTGTATGTCATGGTGTTTGTCACTACTTCTTTATTTCAGCTCCCACAGACCATCTCTCTCTGCCCTCCCTCCCTGCCCCACACTCACCCGCCCCAGTTTTGTCTTAACTTATAGATACCCACATAACTTACATCTGCTCAATCAGCAACACGTGCTTTAAATTAATTAATCTAAAATAAAGAAATATATATACAGTCAGGTCCATAAATATTGGGACATCGACACAATTCTAATCTTTTTGGTTCTATACACCACCACAATGGATTTGAAATTAAACTAACAAGATGTGCTTTAACTGCAGACTTTCAGCTTTAATTTGAGGGTATTTACATCCAAATCAGGTGAACGGTGTAGGAATTACAACAGTTTGTATATGTGCCTCCCATTTTTTAAGGGACCAAAAGTAATGGGACAATTGGCTGCTCAGCTGTTCCATGGCCAGGTGTGTGTTATTCCCTCATTATCCCATTTACAAAGAGCAGATAAAAGCTCCAGTGTTCATTTCAAGTGTGCTATTTGCATTTGTTGCTGTTACCTCTCAATATGAGATCCAAAGAGCTGTCACTATCAGTGAAGCAAGCCATCATTAGGCTGAAAAAACAAACCCATCACATTAGGTGTGGCCAAATCAACTGTTTGGAACATACTTAAAAAGAAAGAACGCACCGGTGAGCTCAGCAACACCAAAAGACCCGGAAGACCACGGAAAACAACTGTGGTGGATGACCGAAGAATTATTTCCCTGGTGAAGAAAACACCCTTCACAACAGTTGGCCAGATCAAGAACACTCTCCAGGAGGAAGGTGTATGTGTGTCAAAGTCAACAATCAAGAGAAGACTTCACCAGAGTGAATACAGAGGGTTCCCCACAAGATGTAAACCATTGGTGAGCCTCAAAAACAGGACGGCCAGATTAGAGTTTGCCAAACAACACCTAAAAAAGCTTTCACAGTTCTGTAACAACATCCTATGGACAGATGAGACTAAGATCAACTTGTACCAGAGTGATGGGAAGAGAAGAGTATGGAGACGGAAAGGAACTGCTCATGATCCAAAGCATACCACCTCATCAATGAAGCATGGTGGTGGTAGTGTCATGGCGTGGGCATGTATGGCTGCCAATGGAACTGGTTCTCTTGTATTTATTGATGATGTGACTGCTGCCAAAAGCAGCAGGATGAATTCTGAAGTGTTTTGGGCAATATTATCTGCTCATATTCAGCCAAATGCTTCAGAACTCATTGGACGGCGCTTCACAGTGCAGATGTATAATGACCCGAAGCTTACTGCAAAAGCAACCAAAGAGTTTTTTAAGGGAAAGAAGTGGAATGTTATGCAATGGCCAAGTCAATCACCTGACCTGAATCCGATTGAGCATGCATTTCACTTGCTGAAGACAAAACTGAAGGGAAAATGCCCCAAGAACAAGCAGGAACTGAAGACAGTTGCAATAGAGGTCTGGCAGAGCATCACCAGGGATGAAACCCAGCGTCTGGTGATGTCTATGCATTCCAGACTTCAGGCTGTTATTGACTGCAAAGGATTTGCAACCAAGTATTAAAAAGTGAAAGTTTGATTTATGACTGTTAATCTGTCCCATTACTTTTTGTCCCTTAAAAAGTGGGAGGCACATATACAAACTGTTGTAATTCCTACACCGTTCACCTGATTTGGATGTAAATACCCTCAAATTAAAGCTAAAAGTCTGCAGGTAAAGCACATCTTGTTCGTTTCATTTCAAATTTATTGTGGTGGTGTATAGAGCCAAAAAGATTAGAATTGTGTCGATGTCCCAATATTTATGGACCTGACTATATATATATATATATATATATATATATATATATATATATATATATATATATATACACACACACCCACAACTTAGTTACTCACCATCCACGGTCACTAACAATTTTTTCCTCACCTTCATCTCATCTACTCCCTGCACCTAAACACACTGTCACAACGCTCTCTCTCTTTCCTCTTCCTTATAACCTACGGCCTCTCTCAGACTTTCCTTTGCAGCCTCTCCATATCACGTCCCCAACAATATTACAATCTCACCTTCCTTGCTCTCCTCTCACATTGACGACTTCCGATTAGCTGAAATTGATAGACAGCTTTTTCAGCCAATCACAAGCCGTCATTGCCAATTTACTCCTGGAATAAGGCTCCGGGAGGCTCATTAGCGTCGGGGAGTGTGCGAGTGCAGATCTCTGTTATTTTTTTGTTTGTTTTTTTTAGACCGCATATGGTTCCGGGGCCCAGCAGGGGCTGAAGAGGAGGAGGCCGGGGACATCGCGGGAAGGTAAGTTGTAATGTATATTTATATGTTTATTTTAATTGGGTTTTTGTATATTGTATTCATGTATTGTGTTTTTTTTAACAGGGCCGCGCTGGAAGAGCTAAACAATGACGGGACATGCTAGAAAGGTGAGTTGAATATTTAGAATGTATATAATGTTTATTTATTGGATGTTAATGTTTTGTACTAATTTTTTTGTTTTGTTTTACCCCTAGGTTGGTGATCTGAAGCAACATCTTAAAGGTAAGTGGTCTTAATTATTTTATTTTAGCTTAGAATTAGGGTCTGTGTATATAGTTAGGATTTATTGTATATTAGATAGATAGGGGGTATTTGATTTGTATTGTATGTATGTATTGTATTGTGTTTATCTGTCTTTCCTTTTCAGGTGTGTAATTTTTTTTTCTGTAGTGGGGGGGGGGTGTGGTTGTAATGTATTTTTTTATTTTCTGTACTGTAGGTTTTGTTATTTTCGGTAAGGTAGGTTTTTTATTTTTTGTAATTAGAGTGTTGGGGAGGTTTATTAGGGGGTAGGTAGTGTAGGTAGGTAGTGTAAGTGTTAATAGATTAGTGTAGAGGGGGGTTAGTTTAGATTAAATGGTTTATTGGGGGTTATAGTGTAGTGTTTGCAGTTAGTGTCATGATGGTCCTTGAGGACCATCATGGCACTTATGTGGTTAATGTTGGGTTGGAACAGGCCCATAATGGTAATAATATACCCTTATGGGACTGATGGGGTTAAATAGAGCCTTATGGTGGTCTGTATTGACCATCATGAGTTAATGGGTTAATTTAGGCCTTATGGTGGTCTGTATTGACCATCATGAGTTAATGGGTTAAATAGAGCCTTATGGTGGTCTGTATTGACCATCATGAGTTAATGGGTTAATTTAGGCCTTATGGTGGTCTGGAATGACCACCATAAGTTAATGGGTTAATTTAGGCCTTATGGTGGTCTGGAATGACCACCATGAGTTAATGGGTTAATTTAGGCCTTATGGTGGTCTGGAATGACCACCATGAGTTAATGGGTTAATTATAGTTGGGGTTCATATTTTTAGTGCAAGTCCTTTCAGGACCTTTACGGTCCTTTGAGGACCCGCGAGGCGGTAAATTTAAAATTGAATTGCAGCAGGGTCACAATCGGTGCCGATTGGGGCCCCCCGCTGCAGGGGGTTTATATGGGGACACTTCGGGGGTCCTGATGGGGACCCCCAGCATAGAGGGGGGGATTAGGTGATAGTGTGCCGCGGCCCCTTTAAGGAGCCGCGGCGGGGAATTTAAAAGTTTTAAATGCAGCAGGGGGCCTGATCTATGCAGATCGGGGACCCCCGCTGCAAGGGGTTAATGTGGGGGTGCTGCAGGGGTCCTGATAGAGACCCCTGCAGCATGGGGATGTGTATAGGGTGCAGGGGGGAGCCTCACACTGCTGTCTCTGGCTGTTCCGAGGCAGCACGTAGAGGCTTTCGGATCCCTTGCGTGGACTTTTTGTCCACGTAGGGATTCTTACGATATGCGAGACTCGTGCATAGATTTAAGGCTACGTAGCTCTCTCTGAGTCTATTCTCGGCCATTTTCTCGCAGTCATATCGTAAGGCAGGCTGCGAGAGATTTGGTTCTCGCAAACAGCAGGAAAACTGCCTTTGCGAGCACCGAGAGAACTACGAGGGAGAATTTAATAGGGCCCTTAATTTATATTGTTCTTTACTGTTTAAGAAGCTATAAGCCTTACAAAGAAGCCAAAATTAGCATAGCAAAAGTGGTAGACACAAAACAGGATAATGGTAAAAACATTGCAATCATATCCAAAATAAGAAAAACAGTTATTTTACAATACAAAGAAAGTATTGCTACAATGAACTACAAGCACATAGAAACAAACAGCCTTATTAAATTGCGATTCGGTAAATTTAAAAGGGCTCTATATAAGCACAGAGCATATTTTTTTACAGAAGTTTTTAGTTAGTGACGACCTTACTTTTGGATAGAAGTTCACAAACTAAAAACTTCTGTAAAAAAATATGCTATGTGCTTATATAGAGCCCTATTCAATTGACCGAATCGCTATTTAATAAGGCTGAAACTGTTGATAATAAAAAAAAAAAAAAAAACTTAACATCTCAAAATAAACTAATTATACATTATTTTCTTTTACAGATTAATATGGCTGATAACGAGAGTAAACAAGAAAAGAAAAGACGCCAAGCTAGAGAAAGACAAGAGAGATGGGCCAACCAGCAGACACCGGAGGAGAAAGAAATTCAACGAGAAAAAGAACGCAAAAGACTTGCAAATAAAAGACTATCAGTCACATATATAGTTGTGAGCATGCGGGCTGTCGCTAATGCTGCGGCCCTCGCAAAATTTACGTAGTTCCAAAACAAAAATACGAGACGCGTTATGACCCATTACGACCTCGCAAAAAACGCCCGAAATAAATACATAAAAAGCTTACCTACAGCAAGGGGGGGCACCCAGGACCTCAAAAACTGAAGTTAAACTCTTTTATTTAAAATTAAATTGAGGTGTAGACACCCGAAAATCCGCTAAGCGAGAGAAAAAATGGCCGCCGGACAAAACGAAAATGAGGCTACAGCAGTCTAAAGATGCAAAACACCACGAAACACCTATGGATTTTCCCAAAAAAAACGTACGAGATACAAGAACAAGGACACAACCCGCGCAACCCCAAAAACATTACAAACACAATAAATACACACAACAAACACATAAAAAGCTTACCCACAGCGAGGCGGGCACCCAGGACCTCTGCAAGTGACGTTACACCGAGATTTAAGTTAAAAATTTGGAGTTTACACACACGAAAATCACCTTAGCGAGAGAAAAAATGGCAGACGAACAAAACGAAAACGAGGCTAAAGGACCAAACAGGTACGGATATTCCAAAAAAGCCGGACGACATCCTAAATGAAGGACGCTAAATCAGCCACAGCCGCATACCACACATTAGCTGCCATTTTAGAATAATAACTTATACAATCCGGAAGTACACAGCTACGCTAACGGTTTCGTCTCGCGCACGCACACTATTACACTGCACACATTCATGACAATTACACAACAGCTCCACACCACTAATGCTGCAGCAACATCAAAACAGATTGCCAGCTCTTCAACACAATGCTTCAAAATAGGTAAAGTATATTCATTTCTTATTTTATTAATTATTCATTGCCATAACAAAAAAATGACCAACGCTGCTCATAGCGCACAAACAACCAAGAGCCTCGCAATGAGCGCCGAAGGATCTTAAAACAGCAACAAAATTAATTTTGCACGCAAACAGCATCACCTGCCTTACAATCTTATTGCCATCATTTTTTTACGGGCAAGTCGCTAATATAAATATTGCAGAAATGATTTACTGTACAGAAAAACTGCTACTACAATGTATAGATTGCTTTAAAGCATAAGCTCTCCACACTTGAAGTGAGACTAAGATACATTTACATGTCCCCACCTTATTATCTACATAAATATATATATATTCACTTTGAGTCAGTTGAATATTTTCGCTTGCAATTTTTACTATGTATTATAACATATATTATTTTTTTAAATAATAATTTATACAACAAGCAAATGTGACATATTAGGATAATATCAGCATCATAAAAACATATCTAAATCTAAATTAATATATGTCATGTTTTTAAGTAAAAAAAGCAAACCACGTCTATAAATGTGAAATAAAACAAATATTTTCCCCCCCTGCCGCATGGCTGATGTATAGAAACGCACCTGCTCTTCCTTAGACTTCAGACGATGTGAAGCCGCTTGCTGAGGGTTCATTTAAATGGTTAATCTGGTACTAGATAAGACACAGGAAATGGAGCATTTTTCTACACACAGTCTTATCGTCGGTCAAGGACACAATAAGTTATGTCACATCTGTAATATCAGCGCCTAGAAAGACGCACATTCCCGTATTTATTTACAAAAAACAGAGTTGTAAGGGGCCAACAAAAACTCTAAATTTTAAAAGGGCTAACTTTAATGGGCTACGGGCAGCAATACAACATATAGACTGGGACAAAGAACTTACAGGGAAAAATACTGAAAATAAATGGACAACATTCAAATCCTTACTAAATAAACATACTCATCAGCATGTACCATGTGGAAATAAAATAAATAGGAGTAAATCACATCCCATGTGGCTTAACAATGACTTAAAGATCATGATGAGGAAAAAGAAATATGCATTTAAATTATACAAGAAGGAGGGAACAGAGGCATCTTTATGTGACTATAAGGAAATCAACAAGGCTTGCAAAAGGGCTATTAGACTGGCTAAAATAGAAAATGAGAAGTCAGTTGCAATGGAAAGTAAGACTAACCCTAAAATATTTTATAAATATATTAATGGGAAGAAGGCGAGGAAGGAATCGATAGGACCATTACAATGTGACACAGGCCATCTGATAATTAGTGACCAGGAAAAGGCAGATGAGCTAAATAGGTTCTTTTCTTTGGTATACACAAGGGAGGTACCAGTGGTTGGGACACGGCAACATAACGGGGCTACTTTTTTTTCCCCTTATGAGACAATTGGCAAAGTTTCAATGGGGTTTTTGTTGGTTTGCTTCCTCTGGATCAATTAACAATTAATAATAAATAGTGCACAATAAAAAGATCAAGAGAGATCTAAAAAGGTTGAACTTGTTGGACTAACTCTTTATTCATTCTCCAATACTATACTATTAATAATTATTTAATCAACAAATTAATTAATAACTAATCCGCATATTGCAGATCAGAGGAGATCTTAACAGGTTGAACTTGATGGACTGAAAGTCTTTTTTCAACCTTAATTACTATGTAACTATGTACTATGTATTTATATATCCTGTAATGGCATACACATATGTACTGTATGACTATACATATATACTGTATTTATATATCCTGTAATGGCATACACATATGTACTGTATGACTATACATATATACTGTATTTATATATCCTGTAATGGCATACACATATGTACTGTATGACTATACATATATACTGTATTTATATATCCTGTAATGGCATACACATATGTACTGTATGACTATACATATATACTGTATTTATATATCATGTAATGGCATACACATATGTACTGTATGACTATACATATATACTGTATTTATATATCATGTAATGGCATAGACATATGTACTGTATGACTATACATATATACTGTATTTATATATCATGTAATGGCATACACATATGTACTGTATGACTATACATATATACTGTATTTATATATCCTGTAATGGCATACACATATGTACTGTATGACTATACATATATACTGTATTTATATATCATGTAATGACATACACATATGTACTGTATGACTACACATATATACTGTATTTATATATCATGTAATGACATACACATATGTACTGTATGACTATACATATATACTGTATTTATATATCATGTAATGGCATACACATATGTACTGTATGACTATACATATATACTGTATTTATATATCCTGTAATGGCATACACATATGTACTGTATGACTATACATATATACTGTATTTATATATCATGTAATGACATACACATATGTACTGTATGACTACACATATATACTGTATTTATATATCATGTAATGACATACACATATGTACTGTATGACTATACATATATACTGTATTTATATATCATGTAATGGCATACACATATGTACTGTATGACTATACATATATACTGTATTTATATATCCTGTATTGGCATACACATATGTACTGTATGACTATACATATATACTGTATTTATATATCCTGTAATGGCATACACATATGTACTGTATGACTATACATATATACTGTATTTATATATCCTGTAATGACATACACATATGTACTGTATGACTATACATATATACTGTATTTATATATCATGTAATGGCATACACATATGTACTGTATGACTATACATATATACTGTATTTATATATCATGTAATGGCATACACATATGTACTGTATGACTACACATATATACTGTATTTATATATCATGTAATGGCATACACATATGTACTGTATGACTATACATATATACTGTATTTATATATCATGTAATGGCATACACATATGTACTGTATGACTACACATATATACTGTATTTATATATCATGTAATGGCATACACATATGTACTGTATGACTATACATATATACTGTATTTATATATCATGTAATGACATACACATATGTACTGTATGACTATACATATATACTGTATTTATATATCCTGTAATGACATACACATATGTACTGTATGACTATACATATATACTGTATTTATATATCCTGTAATGGCATACACATATGTACTGTATGACTATACATATATACTGTATTTATATATCATGTAATGGCATACACATATGTACTGTATGACTATACATATATACTGTATTTATATATCATGTAATGGCATACACATATGTACTGTATGACTACACATATATACTGTATTTATATATCATGTAATGGCATACACATATGTACTGTATGACTACACATATATACTGTATTTATATATCCTGTAATGGCATACACATATGTACTGTATGACTACACATATATACTGTATTTATATATCATGTAATGGCATACACATATGTACTGTATGACTATACATATATACTGTATTTATATATCATGTAATGCATACACATATGTACTGTATGACTATACATATATACTGTATTTATATATCCTGTAATGACATACACATATGTACTGTATGACTATACATATATACTGTATTTATATATCATGTAATGGCATACACATATGTACTGTATGACTATACATATATACTGTATTTATATATCATGTAATGGCATACACATATGTACTGTATGACTATACATATATACTGTATTTATATATCATGTAATGACATACACATATGTACTGTATGACTACACATATATACTGTATTTATATATCCTGTAATGGCATACACATATGTACTGTATGACTACACATATATACTGTATTTATATATCATGTAATGACATACACATATGTACTGTATGACTATACATATATACTGTATTTATATATCCTGTAATGGCATACACATATGTACTGTATGACTATACATATATACTGTATTTATATATCATGTAATGGCATACACATATGTACTGTATGACTATACATATATACTGTATTTATATATCCTGTAATGGCATACACATATGTACTGTATGACTATACATATATACTGTATTTATATATCCTGTAATGACATACACATATGTACTGTATGACTATACATATATACTGTATTTATATATCATGTAATGACATACACATATGTACTGTATGACTACACATATATACTGTATTTATATATCCTGTAATGGCATACACATATGTACTGTATGACTACACATATATACTGTATTTATATATCATGTAATGACATACACATATGTACTGTATGACTATACATATATACTGTATTTATATATCCTGTAATGGCATACACATATGTACTGTATGACTATACATATATACTGTATTTATATATCATGTATTGGCATACACATATGTACTGTATGACTATACATATATACTGTATTTATATATCATGTATTGGCATACACATATGTACTGTATGACTACACATATATACTGTATTTATATATCATGTAATGGCATACACATATGTACTGTATGACTATACATATATACTGTATTTATATATCATGTAATGACATACACATATGTACTGTATGACTATACATATATACTGTATTTATATATCCTGTAATGGCATACACATATGTACTGTATGACTACACATATATACTGTATTTATATATCCTGTAATGACATACACATATGTACTGTATGACTATACATATATACTGTATTTATATATCCTGTAATGGCATACACATATGTACTGTATGACTATACATATATACTGTATTTATATATCATGTAATGGCATACACATATGTACTGTATGACTATACATATATACTGTATTTATATATCCTGTAATGGCATACACATATGTACTGTATGACTATACATATATACTGTATTTATATATCCTGTAATGGCATACACATATGTACTGTATGACTATACATATATACTGTATTTATATATCATGTAATGGCATACACATATGTACTGTATGACTATACATATATACTGTATTTATATATCATGTAATGGCATACACATATGTACTGTATGACTATACATATATACTGTATTTATATATCATGTAATGGCATACACATATGTACTGTATGACTATACATATATACTGTATTTATATATCATGTAATGGCATACACATATGTACTGTATGACTATACATATATACTGTATTTATATATCATGTAATGGCATACACATATGTACTGTATGACTATACATATATACTGTATTTATATATCATGTATTGGCATACACATATGTACTGTATGACTATACATATATACTGTATTTATATATCATGTAATGGCATACACATATGTACTGTATGACTATACATATATACTGTATTTATATATCATGTAATGGCATACACATATGTACTGTATGACTACACATATATACTGTATTTATATATCATGTAATGGCATACACATATGTACTGTATGACTACACATATATACTGTATTTATATATCATGTAATGGCATACACATATGTACTGTATGACTATACATATATACTGTATTTATATATCCTGTAATGGCATACACATATGTACTGTATGACTATACATATATACTGTATTTATATATCCTGTAATGGCATACACATATGTACTGTATGACTATACATATATACTGTATTTATATATCATGTAATGGCATACACATATGTACTGTATGACTACACATATATACTGTATTTATATATCATGTAATGACATACACATATGTACTGTATGACTACACATATATACTGTATTTATATATCCTGTAATGGCATACACATATGTACTGTATGACTATACATATATACTGTATTTATATATCATGTAATGACATACACATATGTACTGTATGACTACACATATATACTGTATTTATATATCCTGTAATGGCATACACATATGTACTGTATGACTATACATATATACTGTATTTATATATCATGTAATGACATACACATATGTACTGTATGACTACACATATATACTGTATTTATATATCCTGTAATGGCATACACATATGTACTGTATGACTATACATATATACTGTATTTATATATCATGTAATGACATACACATATGTACTGTATGACTATACATATATACTGTATTTATATATCATGTAATGGCATACACATATGTACTGTATGACTATACATATATACTGTATTTATATATCATGTAATGGCATACACATATGTACTGTATGACTACACATATATACTGTATTTATATATCATGTAATGGCATACACATATGTACTGTATGACTACACATATATACTGTATTTATATATCATGTAATGACATACACATATGTACTGTATGACTACACATATATACTGTATTTATATATCCTGTAATGGCATACACATATGTACTGTATGACTATACATATATACTGTATTTATATATCATGTAATGACATACACATATGTACTGTATGACTACACATATATACTGTATTTATATATCCTGTAATGGCATACACATATGTACTGTATGACTATACATATATACTGTATTTATATATCATGTAATGACATACACATATGTACTGTATGACTACACATATATACTGTATTTATATATCATGTAATGGCATACACATATGTACTGTATGACTATACATATATACTGTATTTATATATCATGTAATGGACATACACATATGTACTGTATGACTACACATATATACTGTATTTATATATCATGTAATGGCATACACATATGTACTGTATGACTATACATATATACTGTATTTATATATCATGTAATGGCATACACATATGTACTGTATGACTATACATATATACTGTATTTATATATCATGTAATGGCATACACATATGTACTGTATGACTATACATATATACTGTATTTATATATCATGTAATGGCATACACATATGTACTGTATGACTACACATATATACTGTATTTATATATCATGTAATGGCATACACATATGTACTGTATGACTATACATATATACTGTATTTATATATCCTGTAATGGCATACACATATGTACTGTATGACTACACATATATACTGTATTTATATATCCTGTAATGGCATACACATATGTACTGTATGACTATACATATATACTGTATTTATATATCATGTAATGACATACACATATGTACTGTATGACTATACATATATACTGTATTTATATATCATGTAATGGCATACACATATGTACTGTATGACTATACATATATACTGTATTTATATATCATGTAATGGCAATACACATATGTACTGTATGACTATACATATATACTGTATTTATATATCATGTAATGGCCATACACATATGTACTGTAATGACTATACATATATTACTGTATTTATATATCACTGTAATGGCATACACAATGTACTGTATGACTATAATATATACTGTATTTATATATCCTGTAATGGCATACACATATGTACAGTATGACTATACATATATACTGTATTTATATATCATGTAATTGACTACACATATGTACTGTATGACTATAACATATATACTGTATTTATATATCATGTAATGGCATAACATATGTACTGTATGACTATACATATATACTGTATTTTTATATCATGTATATGGCAATACACATATGTACTGTATGACTATAATATATAACTGTATTTATTATATCATGTAATGGCATACACATATGTACTGTATGACTATACATATATACTGTATTTATAGTATCATGTATATGAATAACACATATGTACTGTATGACTATACATATATACTGTATTTATATATCATGTAATGGCATACACATATGTACTGTATGACTATACATATATACTGTATTTATATATCATGTAATGGCATACACATATGTACTGTATGACTATACATATATACTGTATTATATATCATGTAATGGCATACACATATGTACTGTATGACTACACATATATACTGTATTTATATATCATGTAATGGCATACACATATGTACTGTATGACTATACATATATTACTGTATTTATATATCATGTAATGACATACACATATGTACTGTATACTATACATATATACTGTATTTATATATCATGTAATGACATACACATATGTACTGTATGACTACACATATATACTGTATTTATATATCCTGTAATGGCATACACATATGTACTGTATGACTATACATATATACTGTATTTATATATCATGTAATGACATACACATATGTACTGTATGACTACACATATATACTGTATTTATATATCCTGTAATGGCATACACATATGTACTGTATGACTATACATATATACTGTATTTATATCATGTAATGGCATACACATATGTACTGTATGACATACATATATACTGTATTTATATATCATGTAATGGCATACACATATGTACTGTATGACTACACATATATACTGTATTTATATATCATGTAATGGCATACACATATGTACTGTATGACTATACATATAACTGTATTTATATATCCTGTAATGACATACACATATGTACTGTATGACTATACATATATACTGTATTTATATCCTGTAATGGCATACACATATTACTGTATGACTATACATATATACTGTATTTATATATCATGTAATGGCATACACATATGTACTGTATGACTATACATATATACTGTATTTATATATATCATGTAATGGCATACACATATGTACTGTATGACTACACATATATACTGTATTTATATATCATGTAATGGCATACACATATGTACTGTATGACTACACATATATACTGTATTTATATATCCTGTAATGGCATACACATATGTACTGTATGACTAAACATATATACTGTATTTATATATCATGTAATGGCATACACATATGTACTGTATGACTATACATATATACTGTATTTATATATCATGTAATGGCATACACATATGTACTGTATGACTATACATATATACTGTATTTATATATCCTGTAATGGCATACACATATGTACTGTATGACTACACATATATACTGTATTTATATATCATGTAATGGCATACACATATGTACTGTATGACTATACATATATACTGTATTTATATATCATGTAATGGCATACACATATGTACTGTATGACTATACATATATACTGTATTTATATATCATGTAATGGCATACACATATGTACTGTATGACTACACATATATACTGTATTTATATATCATGTAATGGCATACACATATGTACTGTATGACTACACATATATACTGTATTTATATATCATGTAATGGCATACACATATGTACTGTATGACTATACATATATACTGTATTTATATATCATGTAATGGCATACACATATGTACTGTATGACTATACATATATACTGTATTTATATATCATGTAATGGCATACACATATGTACTGTATGACTATACATATATACTGTATTTATATATCATGTAATGGCATACACATATGTACTGTATGACTATACATATATACTGTATTTATATATCCTGTAATGGCATACACATATGTACTGTATGACTATACATATATACTGTATTTATATATCATGTAATGACATACACATATGTACTGTATGACTACACATATATACTGTATTTATATATCCTGTAATGGCATACACATATGTACTGTATGACTATACATATATACTGTATTTATATATCATGTAATGGCATACACATATGTACTGTATGACTACACATATATACTGTATTTATATATCCTGTAATGGCATACACATATGTACTGTATGACTATACATATATACTGTATTTATATATCATGTAATGGCATACACATATGTACTGTATGACTATACATATATACTGTATTTATATATCATGTAATGGCATACACATATGTACTGTATGACTATACATATATACTGTATTTATATATCATGTAATGACATACACATATGTACTGTATGACTATACATATATACTGTATTTATATATCATGTAATGACATACACATATGTACTGTATGACTATACATATATACTGTATTTATATATCAGGTAATTGGACATACACATATGTACTGTATGACTATACATATATACTGTATTTATATATCCTGTAATGGCATACACATATGTACTGTATGACCTATACATATATACTGTATTTATATATCATGTAATGACATACACATATGTACTGTATGACTACACATATATACTGTATTAATATATCTGTAATGGCATACACATATGTACTGTATGACTATACATATATACTGTATTTATATATCATGTAATGGCATACACATATGTACTGTATGACTACTACATATATACTGTATTTATATATCATGTAATGGCATACACATATGTACTGTATGACTATACATATATACTGTATTTATATATCATGTAATGGCATACACATATGTACTGTATGACTATACATATATACTGTATTTATATATCATGTAATGGCATACACATATGTACTGTATGACTATACATATATACTGTATTTATATATCATGTAATGGCATACACATATGTACTGTATGACTACACATATATACTGTATTTATATATCCTGTAATGGCATACACATATGTACTGTATGACTATACATATATACTGTATTTATATATCATGTAATGGCATACACATATGTACTGTATGACTATACATATATACTGTATTTATATATCATGTAATGGCATACACATATGTACTGTATGGACTATACATATATACTGTATTTATATATCCTGTAATGGCATACACATATGTACTGTATGACTATACATATATACTGTATTTATATATCCTGTAATGGCATACACATATGTACTGTATGACTACTACATATATACTGTATTTATATATCATGTAATGGCATACACATATGTACTGTATGACTACACATATATACTGTATTTATATATCATGTAATGGCATACACATATGTACTGTATGACTATACATATATACTGTATTTATATATCATGTAATGGCATACACATATGTACTGTATGACTATACATATATACTGTATTTATATATCATGTAATGGCATACACATATGTACTGTATGACTATACATATATACTGTATTTATATATCATGTAATGGCATACACATATGTACTGTATGACTATACATATATACTGTATTTATATATCATGTAATGGCATACACATATGTACTGTATGACTACACATATATACTGTATTTATATATCATGTAATGGCATACACATATGTACTGTATGACTACACATATATACTGTATTTATATATCATGTAATGGCATACACATATGTACTGTATGACTATACATATATACTGTATTTATATATCCTGTAATGGCATACACATATGTACTGTATGACTATACATATATACTGTATTTATATATCATGTAATGGCATACACATATGTACTGTATGACTACACATATATACTGTATTTATATATCATGTAATGGCATACACATATGTACTGTATGACTATACATATATACTGTATTTATATATCATGTAATGACATACACATATGTACTGTATGACTACACATATATACTGTATTTATATATCATGTAATGGCATACACATATGTACTGTATGACTACACATATATACTGTATTTATATATCATGTAATGGCATACACATATGTACTGTATGACTATACATATATACTGTATTTATATATCATGTAATGGCATACACATATGTACTGTATGACTACACATATATACTGTATTTATATATCATGTAATGGCATACACATATGTACTGTATGACTATACATATATACTGTATTTATATATCATGTAATGGCATACACATATGTACTGTATGACTACACATATATACTGTATTTATATATCATGTAATGGCATACACATATGTACTGTATGACTACACATATATACTGTATTTATATATCATGTAATGGCATACACATATGTACTGTATGACTATACATATATACTGTATTTATATATCATGTAATGGCATACACATATGTACTGTATGACTACACATATATACTGTATTTATATATCATGTAATGGCATACACATATGTACTGTATGACTATACATATATACTGTATTTATATATCATGTAATGACATACACATATGTACTGTATGACTACACATATATACTGTATTTATATATCATGTAATGGCATACACATATGTACTGTATGACTATACATATATACTGTATTTATATATCATGTAATGGCATACACATATGTACTGTATGACTATACATATATACTGTATTTATATATCATGTAATGGCATACACATATGTACTGTATGACTATACATATATACTGTATTTATATATCATGTAATGGCATACACATATGTACTGTATGACTATACATATATACTGTATTTATATATCATGTAATGACATACACATATGTACTGTATGACTACACATATATACTGTATTTATATATCATGTAATGGCATACACATATGTACTGTATGACTATACATATATACTGTATTTATATATCATGTAATGGCATACACATATGTACTGTATGACTATACATATATACTGTATTTATATATCATGTAATGGCATACACATATGTACTGTATGACTACACATATATACTGTATTTATATATCATGTAATGACATACACATATGTACTGTATGACTACACATATATACTGTATTTATATATCATGTAATGGCATACACATATGTACTGTATGACTATACATATATACTGTATTTATATATCATGTAATGGCATACACATATGTACTGTATGACTATACATATATACTGTATTTATATATCATGTAATGGCATACACATATGTACTGTATGACTATACATATATACTGTATTTATATATCATGTATTGGCATACACATATGTACTGTATGACTATACATATATACTGTATTTATATATCATGTAATGGCATACACATATGTACTGTATGACTACACATATATACTGTATTTATATATCATGTAATGGCATACACATATGTACTGTATGACTATACATATATACTGTATTTATATATCATGTAATGGCATACACATATGTACTGTATGACTACACATATATACTGTATTTATATATCATGTAATGGCATACACATATGTACTGTATGACTACACATATATACTGTATTTATATATCATGTAATGACATACACATATGTACTGTATGACTACACATATATACTGTATTTATATATCATGTAATGGCATACACATATGTACTGTATGACTATACATATATACTGTATTTATATATCATGTAATGGCATACACATATGTACTGTATGACTACACATATATACTGTATTTATATATCATGTAATGGCATACACATATGTACTGTATGACTACACATATATACTGTATTTATATATCATGTAATGGCATACACATATGTACTGTATGACTATACATATATACTGTATTTATATATCATGTAATGGCATACACATATGTACTGTATGACTATACATATATACTGTATTTATATATCATGTAATGGCATACACATATGTACTGTATGACTATACATATATACTGTATTTATATATCCTGTAATGGCATACACATATGTACTGTATGACTACACATATATACTGTATTTATATATCATGTAATGGCATACACATATGTACTGTATGACTATACATATATACTGTATTTATATATCATGTAATGGCATACACATATGTACTGTATGACTATACATATATACTGTATTTATATATCATGTAATGACATACACATATGTACTGTATGACTATACATATATACTGTATTTATATATCATGTAATGGCATACACATATGTACTGTATGACTACACATATATACTGTATTTATATATCATGTAATGGCATACACATATGTACTGTATGACTATACATATATACTGTATTTATATATCATGTAATGGCATACACATATGTACTGTATGACTACACATATATACTGTATTTATATATCATGTAATGGCATACACATATGTACTGTATGACTACACATATATACTGTATTTATATATCATGTAATGGCATACACATATGTACTGTATGACTATACATATATACTGTATTTATATATCATGTAATGGCATACACATATGTACTGTATGACTATACATATATACTGTATTTATATATCATGTAATGGCATACACATATGTACTGTATGACTACACATATATACTGTATTTATATATCATGTAATGGCATACACATATGTACTGTATGACTACACATATATACTGTATTTATATATCATGTAATGGCATACACATATGTACTGTATGACTACACATATATACTGTATTTATATATCATGTAATGGCATACACATATGTACTGTATGACTATACATATATACTGTATTTATATATCATGTAATGGCATACACATATGTACTGTATGACTATACATATATACTGTATTTATATATCATGTAATGGCATACACATATGTACTGTATGACTACACATATATACTGTATTTATATATCATGTAATGGCATACACATATGTACTGTATGACTACACATATATACTGTATTTATATATCATGTAATGGCATACACATATGTACTGTATGACTATACATATATACTGTATTTATATATCATGTAATGGCATACACATATGTACTGTATGACTATACATATATACTGTATTTATATATCATGTAATGGCATACACATATGTACTGTATGACTACACATATATACTGTATTTATATATCATGTAATGGCATACACATATGTACTGTATGACTATACATATATACTGTATTTATATATCATGTAATGGCATACACATATGTACTGTATGACTACACATATATACTGTATTTATATATCATGTAATGGCATACACATATGTACTGTATGACTATACATATATACTGTATTTATATATCATGTAATGGCATACACATATGTACTGTATGACTATACATATATACTGTATTTATATATCATGTAATGGCATACACATATGTACTGTATGACTATACATTATACTGTATTTATATATCATGTAATGGCATACACATATGTACTGTATGACTATACATATGTATTTATATATCATGTAATGGCATACACATATGTACTGTATGACTACACATATATACTGTATTTATATATCATGTAATGGCATACACATATGTACTGTATGACTATACATATATACTGTATTTATATATCATGTAATGGCATACACATATGTACTGTATGACTACACATATATACTGTATTTATATATCCTGTAATGGCATACACATATGTACTGTATGACTATACATATATACTGTATTTATATATCATGTAATGGCATACACATATGTACTGTATGACTATACATATATACTGTATTTATATATCATGTAATGGCATACACATATGTACTGTATGACTACACATATATACTGTATTTATATATCATGTAATGACATACACATATGTACTGTATGACTACACATATATACTGTATTTATATATCATGTAATGGCATACACATATGTACTGTATGACTATACATATATACTGTATTTATATATCATGTAATGGCATACACATATGTACTGTATGACTATACATATATACTGTATTTATATATCATGTAATGGCATACACATATGTACTGTATGACTATACATATATACTGTATTTATATATCATGTAATGACATACACATATGTACTGTATGACTACACATATTACTGTATTTATATATCCTGTAATGGCATACACATATGTACTGTATGACTATACATATATACTGTATTTATATATCATGTAATGGCATACACATATGTACTGTATGACTATACATATATACTGTATTTATATATCATGTAATGACATACACATATGTACTGTATGACTATACATATATACTGTATTTATATATCATGTAATGACATACACATATGTACTGTATGACTATACATATATACTGTATTTATATATCATGTAATGACATACACATATGTACTGTATGACTATACATATATACTGTATTTATTATCATGTAATGGCATACACATATGTACTGTATGACTATACATATATACTGTATTTATATATCATGTAATGGCATACACATATGTACTGTATGACTATACATATATACTGTATTTATATATCATGTAATGGCATACACATATGTACTGTATGACTATACATATATACTGTATTTATATATCATGTAATGGCATACAATATGTACTGTATGACTATACATATATACTGTATTTATATATCATGTAATGGCATACACATATGTACTGTATGACTATACATATATACTGTATTTATATATCATGTAATGGCATACACATATGTACTGTATGACTATATATATACTGTATTTATATATCATGTAATGGCATACACATATGTACTGTATGACTTACATATATACTGTATTTATATATCATGTAATGACATACACATATGTACTGTATGACTACACATATATACTGTATTTATATATCCTGTAATGGCATACACATATGTACTGTATGACTATACATATATACTGTATTTATATATCATGTAATGGCATACACATATGTACTGTATGACTATACATATATACTGTATTTATATATCATGTAATGGCATACACATATGTACTGTATGACTATACATATATACTGTATTTATATATCATGTAATGGCATACACATATGTACTGTATGACTACACATATATACTGTATTTATATATCCTGTATTGGCATACACATATGTACTGTATGACTATACATATATACTGTATTTATATATCATGTATTGGCATACACATATGTACTGTATGACTACACATATATACTGTATTTATATATCATGTAATGGCATACACATATGTACTGTATGACTATACATATATACTGTATTTATATATCATGTAATGGCATACACATATGTACTGTATGACTACACATATATACTGTATTTATATATCATGTATTGGCATACACATATGTACTGTATGACTATACATATATACTGTATTTATATATCATGTAATGGCATACACATATGTACTGTATGACTATACATATATACTGTATTTATATATCATGTAATGGCATACACATATGTACTGTATGACTATACATATATACTGTATTTATATATCATGTAATGGCATACACATATGTACTGTATGACTATACATATATACTGTATTTATATATCCTGTAATGGCATACACATATGTACTGTATGACTATACATATATACTGTATTTATAATCATGTAATGACATACACATATGTACTGTATGACTATACATATATACTGTATTTATATATCATGTAATGACATACACATATGTACTGTATGACTATACATATATACTGTATTTATATATCATGTAATGGCATACATATGTACTGTAGACTATACATATATACTGTATTTATATATCATGTAATGGCATACACATATGTACTGTATGACTATACATATATACTGTATTTATATATCCTGTAATGGCATACACATATGTACTGTATGACTATACATATATACTGTATTTATATATCATGTAATGACATACACATATGTACTGTATGACTACACATATATACTGTATTTATATCATGTAATGACATACACATATGTACTGTATGACTACACATATATACTGTATTTATATATCATGTAATGGCATACACATATGTACTGTATGACTATACATATATACTGTATTTATATATCATGTAATGGCATACACATATGTACTGTATGACTATACATATATACTGTATTTATATATCATGTAATGGCATACACATATGTACTGTATGACTATACATATATACTGTATTTATATATCATGTAATGGCATACACATATGTGACTGTATGACTATACATATATACTGTATTTATATATCCTGTAAAGTGGCATACACATATAGTACTGTATGACTACACATAAATACTGTATTCTTAATATCATGTAATGACATACACATAAGTAGCTTGTATGACTATACATATATATCTGTAGTTTATGTAATCATGTAATGGCATACAACATATGTACTAGTATGACTATACATAGATACTGAGTATTTATATATCATGTTAATGGCATACACATATGTACTGTATGACTATAACATATATACTGTATTTATATATCATGTAATGGCATACACATATGTACTGTAATGACTAAACATATATACTGTATTTATTATATCTATGTAATGACATACACATATTGTACTGTATGACTATACATATATACTGTATTTATATATCATGGTAATGGTCATACACATATGTACTGTATGACTACACATATATACTGTATTTATATATCATGTAATGGCATACACATATGGTACTGTATGACTATACAGTATATATGTATTTATATATCATGTAATGGCATACACATATGTACTGTATGACTATACATATATACTGTATTTATATATCATGTAATGGCATACACATATGTACTGTATGACTATACATATATACTGTATTTATATATCATGTAATGACATACACATATGTACTGTATGACTATACATATATACTGTATTTATATATCATGTAATGGCATACACATATGTACTGTATGACTATACATAATACTGTATTTATATATCATGTAATGGCATACACATATGTACTGTATGACTTATACATATATACTGTATTTATATATCATGTAATGGCATACAACATATGTACTGTATGACTATACATATATACTGTATTTATATATCATGTAATGGCATACACATATGTACTGTCATGACTATACATATATACTGTATTTTATATATCATGTAATGCATAACACATATGTACTGTATGACTATACATATATACTGTATTTATATATCATGTAATGGCATACACATATGTACTGTATGACTATACATATATACTGTATTTATATATCATGTAATGGCATACACATATGTACTGTATGACTATACATATATACTGTATTTATATATCATGTAATGACATACACATATGTACTGTATGACTATACATATATACTGTATTTATATATCATGTAATGGCATACACATATGTACTGTATGACTACACATATATACTGTATTTATATATCCTGTAATGGCATACACATATGTACTGTATGACTATACATATATACTGGTATTTATATATCATGTAATGGCATACACATATGTACTGTATGACTATACATATATACTGTATTTATATATCATGTAATTGGCATACACATATGTACTGTATGACTATACATATATACTGGTATTTATAATCATGTAATGTGCATACACATATGTACTGTATGACTATACATATATACTGTATTTATATATCATGTAATGGCATACACATATGTACTGTATGACTATACATATATACTGTATTTATATATCATGTAATGGCATACACATATGTACTGTATGACTATACATATATACTGTATTTATATATCATGTAGATGGCATACACATATGGTACTAGGTATGACTATACATATATACTGTATTATATATCATGAAATGACATACACATATGTACTGTAATGACTATACATATATACTGATATTTTATATATCATGAAATGGCATACACATATGTACTGTATTGACTATACATATATACTGTATTTATATTAGCATGTAATGCATACACATATGTACTGTATGACTATACATATATACTGTATTTATAAATCATGTAATGACATACACATATGTACTTGTATGACTATACATATATACTGTATTTATATATCATGTAATGACATACACATATGTACTAGTTATGACTAAACATAGTATACTGTATTTATATATCTAGAGGTAATGACATACACATATGTACTGGTATGACTAGACATATATACTGTATTTATATATCATGTAATGGCATACACATATGTAGCTGTATGACTACACATATATACTGTATTTATATATCATGTAATGGCATACACATATGTACTGTATGACTATACATATATACTGTATTTATATATCATGTATTGGCATACACATATGTACTGTATGACTATACATATATACTGTATTTATATATCATGTAATGGCATACACATATGTACTGTATGACTATACATATATACTGTATTTATATATCATGTTAATGGCATACCACATATGTACTGTATGACTATACATATATACTGTATTTATATATCATGTAATGGCATAGCACATATGTACTGTATGACTATACATATATACTGTATTTAATATATCCTGTAATGCAATACACATATGTACTGGTATGACTATACATATATACTGTATTTATATATTCATGTAATAGCATACACATATGTACTGTATGACTACACATATATACTGGTATTTATATATCATGTAATTGGCATACACATATGTACTGTATGACTAAACATATATACTGTATTTATAATATCATGTAATGGCATACACATATGTACTGTATGACTATACATATATACTGTATTTATATATCATGTAATGGCATACACATATGTACTGTATGACTACACAGATATACTGTATTTATATATCATGTAATGGCATACACATATGTACTGTATGACTATACATATATACTGTATTTATATATCATGTAATGACATACACATATGTACTGTATGACTATACATATATACTGTATTTATATATCATGTAATGCATACACATATGTACTGTATGACTATACATATATACTGTATTTATATATCATGTAATGTCATACACATATGTACTGTATGACTATACATATATACTGTATTTATATATCCTGTAATTGGCATACACATATGTACTGTATGACTATACATATATACTGTATTTATATATCCTGTAATGGCATACACATATGTACTGTATTGACTATACATATATACTGTATTTATATATCCTGTAATGGCATACACATATGTACTGTATGACTATACATATATACTGTATTTATATAGCATTGTATTGGACATACCACCATATTGTACGGTTGATCTACACATTATATACGTATTTATATATCCTGTAATGGCATACACATAGTTACTGTATGACTATACATATACTGTATATTATATATCATGTAATGGTCATACACATATGTAGCTGTATGACTATACATATATACTGTGTATTTATATAGTCATGTAATGGTCATATCACATATGTACTGTAGCTTGACTACTACATATATACGTGGATTTTATATATCATGAGTAATGGCATTCACATATGTACTGTAATGACTACACATATATACTGTATTTATATATCATGTAATGGCATAACACATATGTACTGGTATGACTATACATATAATACTGTATTTATATATCATGTAATGGCAGAGCACCTAAGTACTGTATGACTATACATATATACTGGATTTATATATCTTGTAATTGACGATCACATATGTACTAGTATGACTACACATATTATACTGGTAAGTTATATATCATGTATTGGCAGACACATATTGTACTGTGTATGACTACACATATATACTGTATTTTATATATCATGTAATTGGCATACACATATGTACTGTATGACTATACATATATACTGTATTTATATATCATGTAATGGCATACACATATGTACTGTATGACTATACATATATACTGTATTTATATATCATGTAATGGCATACACATATGTACTGTATGACTATACATATATACTGTATTTATATATCATGTAATGGCATACACATATGTACTGTATGACTATACATATATACTGTATTTATATATCATGTAATGGCATACACATATGTACTGTATGACTACACATATATACTGTATTTATATATCATGTAATGGCATACACATATGTACTGTATGACTATACATATATACTGTATTTATATATCATGTAATGGCATACACATATGTACTGTATGACTATACATATATACTGTATTTATATATCATGTAATGGCATACACATATGTACTGTATGACTATACATATATACTGTATTTATATATCATGTAATGGCATACACATATGTACTGTATGACTATACATATATACTGTATTTATATATCATGTAATGGCATACACATATGTACTGTATGACTACACATATATACTGTATTTATATATCCTGTAATGGCATACACATATGTACTGTATGACTATACATATATACTGTATTTATATATCATGTAATGGCATACACATATGTACTGTATGACTATACATATATACTGTATTTATATATCATGTAATGGCATACACATATGTACTGTATGACTATACATATATACTGTATTTATATATCCTGTAATGGCATACACATATGTACTGTATGACTATACATATATACTGTATTTATATATCCTGTAATGGCATACACATATGTACTGTATGACTACACATATATACTGTATTTATATATCCTGTAATGGCATACACATATGTACTGTATGACTATACATATATACTGTATTTATATATCATGTAATGACATACACATATGTACTGTATGACTATACATATATACTGTATTTATATATCATGTAATGGCATACACATATGTACTGTATGACTACACATATATACTGTATTTATATATCATGTAATGACATACACATATGTACTGTATGACTATACATATATACTGTATTTATATATCATGTAATGACATACACATATGTACTGTATGACTATACATATATACTGTATTTATATATCCTGTAATGACATACACATATGTACTGTATGACTATACATATATACTGTATTTATATATCATGTAATGGCATACACATATGTACTGTATGACTATACATATATACTGTATTTATATATCCTGTAATGGCATACACATATGTACTGTATGACTATACATATATACTGTATTTATATATCCTGTAATGGCATACACATATGTACTGTATGACTATACATATATACTGTATTTATATATCCTGTAATGGCATACACATATGTACTGTATGACTATACATATATACTGTATTTATATATCATGTAATGACATACACATATGTACTGTATGACTATACATATATACTGTATTTATATATCATGTATTGGCATACACATATGTACTGTATGACTACACATATATACTGTATTTATATATCATGTAATGGCATACACATATGTACTGTATGACTACACATATATACTGTATTTATATATCATGTAATGGTATACACATATGTACTGTATGACTATACATATATACTGTATTTATATATCATGTAATGGCATACACATATGTACTGTATGACTATACATATATACTGTATTTATATATCATGTAATGACATACACATATGTACTGTATGACTACACATATATACTGTATTTATATATCCTGTAATGGCATACACATATGTACTGTATGACTACACATATATACTGTATTTATATATCCTGTAATGGCATACACATATGTACTGTATGAGTATACATATATACTGTATTTATATATCATGTAATGGCATACACATATGTACTGTATGAGTATACATATATACTGTATTTATATATCATGTAATGGCATACACATATGTACTGTATGACTATACATATATACTGTATTTATATATCATGTAATGACATACACATATGTACTGTATGACTACACATATATACTGTATTTATATATCATGTAATGGCATACACATATGTACTGTATGACTATACATATATACTGTATTTATATATCATGTAATGACATACACATATGTACTGTATGACTACACATATATACTGTATTTATATATCATGTAATGGCATACACATATGTACTGTATGACTACACATATATACTGTATTTATATATCATGTAATGACATACACATATGTACTGTATGACTACACATATATACTGTATTTATATATCCTGTAATGGCATACACATATGTACTGTATGACTACACATATATACTGTATTTATATATCCTGTAATGGCATACACATATGTACTGTATGACTATACATATATACTGTATTTATATATCATGTAATGGCATACACATATGTACTGTATGACTATACATATATACTGTATTTATATATCATGTAATGGCATACACATATGTACTGTATGACTACACATATATACTGTATTTATATATCATGTAATGGCATACACATATGTACTGTATGACTACACATATATACTGTATTTATATATCATGTAATGGCATACACATATGTACTGTATGACTATACATATATACTGTATTTATATATCATGTATTGGCATACACATATGTACTGTATGACTATACATATATACTGTATTTATATATCATGTATTGGCATACACATATGTACTGTATGACTACACATATATACTGTATTTATATATCATGTATTGGCATACACATATGTACTGTATGACTATACATATATACTGTATTTATATATCATGTATTGGCATACACATATGTACTGTATGACTATACATATATACTGTATTTATATATCATGTATTGGCATACACATATGTACTGTATGACTATACATATATACTGTATTTATATATCATGTAATGGCATACACATATGTACTGTATGACTACACATATATACTGTATTTATATATCATGTATTGGCATACACATATGTACTGTATGACTATACATATATACTGTATTTATATATCATGTAATGACATACACATATGTACTGTATGACTATACATATATACTGTATTTATATATCCTGTAATGGCATACACATATGTACTGTATGACTATACATATATACTGTATTTATATATCATGTAATGACATACACATATGTACTGTATGACTACACATATATACTGTATTTATATATCATGTATTGGCATACACATATGTACTGTATGACTATACATATATACTGTATTTATATATCATGTAATGGCATACACATATGTACTGTATGACTACACATATATACTGTATTTATATATCATGTAATGGCATACACATATGTACTGTATGACTATACATATATACTGTATTTATATATCCTGTATTGACATACACATATGTACTGTATGACTATACATATATACTGTATTTATATATCATGTAATGGCATACACATATGTACTGTATGACTATACATATATACTGTATTTATATATCATGTAATGGCATACACATATGTACTGTATGACTATACATATATACTGTATTTATATATCATGTATTGGCATACACATATGTACTGTATGACTATACATATATACTGTATTTATATATCATGTATTGGCATACACATATGTACTGTATGACTACACATATATACTGTATTTATATATCATGTATTGGCATACACATATGTACTGTATGACTATACATATATACTGTATTTATATATCATGTATTGGCATACACATATGTACTGTATGACTACACTATTGATGGGCATGTTAAGATGTTATGATGCCTTGCAGAAGAAATATGTAAAAATGACATCAGTTTATACACAATCTAGAAGACTCAGAAACTATTGCAAAATGTAAATATCTCCCGAATGGACCAGTTATGATTTTTTTACATATTTTTTATTACAAAGGGATTGTTAAATGTTATTCTCCTTGGAGATTAGATCTATTTAATTTTTAATTTTTTTATTACTGTATATACTCGTGTATAAGCAGAGTTTTTCAACCCTTTTTTTAAGGCTGAAAAGAGCCCCCTTGGCTTATACTTGAGTCCCTCCCCCTAATGTCTCCCCACCTCCCCGTGTCGCGCCGGGGGCCAAGACAGAGCAGAGGCTGAAGAAGAAGCAGGTGAGTGGGGGTGGGGTATTTAGAGGGGAGAAAGTGAGGAGGGGGGTTGAGGATGAGGATAGGGGTTGAGGTTGAGGGGGTGAGGAAGGTTATGGAGGGGGGTTAAGGGTGAGGTGGGTGCAGAGGGTTATGGAGGGAGGGGGGAGAGACACGGGAGAGAGAGGGGGGACACAGGGGGCAGCACATTTCCCAACCTCGGCTTATACTCGAGTCACTCATTTTACCCAGTATTTTGTGGCAAAATGGGTGCCTCCACCTTATACTCGGGTCGGCTTATACGGTACAAACTATTTTTATCAAAAGAAATATAAAAAAAAAAAAAAAAAAAACTAAATTAACATAATCTTTGCCTAATTGGAGTGCTGCCAACCATCAACCACATAGCCCATTATGACTGGAGTGCCAAAGTAGTAATGGCAGTTAGGGGCGCTATTCAGCCCAATATAGTACAATCTAGGGAGTTTATTTCCCGTGAGTGTTTACCACTCCATTATACAGACAATAGGGAATAATTTCTAATAATATGACAACTTTTATTTAATATAGGGAACAATGACTAATGTAAACTATTAAAATTTACAGTTTAAGAACAAAAGCACTGATTTGCTCCTTTGGCAGAAACATTCTTGGCATTTAATGCCTGTACCACATATAGTCTGGGCTGGTCAGCCTCTTATTCATTTCAAAGTTACTTAATATGAGTACACATATTTGGGCATTTACAGGTTAAACTGCAGTACTGGAGACAGAAGTCAATACACAACCCCACTTCCTGATTCCTTACACAAGGCTGACAGGGCTCCTGGTGGTGGTGATGCCGAATCTGGTGGGACCTGCGGCCCTCATATGATCCTTCCTGCGCAAACGGTCGCAGGAGCAGGAGAGAGAGGTTGAAAGAGGCTCCATCTTCCTCCGACACATTTGCAGGATATACAGTGCCTTGCAAAAGTATTCACCCCCCGTGACTTTTTACCTATTTTGTTACATTACAGCCTTATGTTCAATGTTTTGTTATCTGAATTTTATGTGATGGTTCAGAAGACAATAGTCTAAGTTGGTGACGTGAAATGAGAAAAACTATTTTTTAGAAATAGAAAAGTGGGCATGTGCGCATGTATTCACCCCCTTTGTTATGAAGCCCATAAAAAGCTCTGGCGCAACCAATTACCTTCAGAGGTCACAGTGAAATGATGTCCACCTGAGGCTGCAACACCTAAGCAAGAGGCACCACTAACCAAACACTGCCATGAAGACCAAGGAACTCTCCTAACAAGTAAGGGACAATATTGTTGAGAAGTACAAGTCAGGGTTAGGTTATAAAAAAATATCCAAATCTTTGATGATCCCCAGGAGCACCATCAAATCTATCATAACCAAATGGAAAGAACATGGCGCAACAGCAAACCTGCCAAGAGACGGCCGCCCACAAAAACTCACCGACCGGGCAAGGAGGGTATTAATCAGAGAGGCAGCACAGAGACCTAAGGTAACCCTGGAGGAGCTGCAGAGATCCACAGCAGAGACTGGAGTATCTGTACATAGGACGACAATAAGCCGTACACTCCATAGAGTTGGGCTTTATGGCAGAGTGGCCAGAAGAAAGCCATTACTGTCAGCAAAAAAACAAAATGGGAGACTCACAAAATGTATGGAGGAAGGTGCTCTGGTCTAATGGGACTAAAATTGGACTTTTCGTCCATCAAAGAAAACGCTATGTCTGGCGCAAACATCACATCACCCAAAGAGCACCATCCCCACAGTGACACATGGCGGTGGCAGCATCATGCTGTGGGGATGGGACTGGGAAACTGGTCAGGGTTGAGGGAAAGATGGATGGTGCTAAATACAGGGATATTCTTGTACCTGTCCCACTCTGTGCGTGATTTGAGGCTAGGACGGAGGTTCACCTTCCAGCAGGACAATGACCCCAAACACACTGCTAAAGCAACACTTGGGGGGTTTAAGGGGAAACATGTAAATGTGTTGGAATGGCCGAGTCACAGCCCAGACCTCAATCCAATAGAAAATCTGTGGTCAGACTTAAAGATTCACAAGCACAAACCATCCAACTTGAAGGAGCTGGAGCAGCAAGGAGGAACGGGCAAGAATCCCAGTGGTAAGATGTGGCGAGCTCATAGAGACTTATCCAAAGAGACTTGGAGCGGTGATTGCCTCAAAAAGGTGGCTCTACAAAGTATTGGCTTTAGGGGGTGAATACTTATGCACATTGACGTTTTATGTTATTTTGTCCTATTGGTTGTTGTCCTATCCCCTTTGACAAAGACATTGAAACGCGTCAGGATAGGTTAGAACGTGCATCATTACGTAAGACGCACGCTTGAGTCACATGAGAGCAAAATCGGGAAGTGGAGTTGAGACCGGGAAAGTAGCGTTCTGAGCATTGCAGAGAGCCTGAGATAGAATGCATTGATATCTGTCCAAAATATGCCTGAGTGGGTCTAAAGATATTCCGTTAGATTCAAGTCTACAGAGAAGGTTTTCTTAAGAGGATCAAAGTTATATAAGCGTTTGGTAAACAGAGATAGATTGAATATGCACTAAGTTCTATACCCTAAAGAAGCCATAGACTGGCCACCAGAAAACGTGCGTGTCATACTCTCTCATGACTACCTCTTAAACTCTTCAGTATTCAAGTAACAAGATCGAGAGATATATTAGATTTTGTTTTTCTGTTTCAGGTTAAGAGCAATGATAGCTACTTTTTGTCTCCGTAATCTATAGTGGAGCATAAAGACAAGTAAAGACCCACCTAATTCCTACTGTAAGGAATCAGGAAGTGGGGTTGTGTATAGACTTCTGTCTCCAGTACTGCAGTTTAACCTGTAAATGCCCAAATATGTGTACTCATATTAAGTAACTTTGAAATGAATAAGAGGCTGACCAGCCCAGACTATATGTGGTACAGGCATTAAATGCCAAGAATGTTTCTGCCAAAGGAGCAAATCAGTGCTTTTGTTCTTAAACTGTAAATTTTAATAGTTTACATTAGTCATTGTTCCCTATATTAAATAAAAGTTGTGATATTATTAGAAATTATTCCCTATTGTCTGTATAGCGCTATTCAGCCCCAGAAATTCCTGCCTTTGGCTACAGAAATCCCTTGCTATTTTCCTAGAAGGAATGGGCCTCTTGGTGCCCGGCGGTCAGATCAGGATCATCTGCATCAGCTCAGTAAAATAATAAAAGTCTTCCCTCTAAATGAAAATATTCCATTCACTAGACGTTCCAGAAGAGCATGCTTATTTATGGTCACAGCAGCGTATCTCACCAGTGCACACATGCAAACTTCCACCCAGATTAGAAGTAAGCAATAACAGAACTAGAAGAGCCAATCAGGAGGCTGGGAAAACCGTGGGCTTGGTTGGCCCCTCATGGGGGTGGATCAATGGAAGGCGGGAAAATGAACAAAGAAACAGACATGTATATATTTACCACAAACATCCTGCAGCGCCATCATGTGGCCAAGAAATGGAACTACTTGTTCTTTCTACAGTGAATATACAACTGTTTTTAAAACCTGAAAGTATATCCGTTAGATATTCACACCCTTCACATCCCTTATAACGATTGGTTGATACCGGCTGCTAATTATCCCTGGGGCTCTCAAAAGCATTGCGTTCTGTGTAAAGCAATGTGCATACAAACACAGAAGAGAGGAACTAATTAGCCTAAATTGTAACCCCTTCCAGACAATATGTATGGATTTCATTGAACTAACAAAGTGTGAAGGGAAGAAATATTGCCTAGTGATAATTGATGTATACTCTAGGTGGGTGGAAACGAAACCATGTGCACACCCTGACGCAATCACAGCGGCTACAACCTTAGTGACACAAATAATTCCTAGGTTTGGTATACCAGAGGAAATATATAGCGATAACGGCACACATTTTGTGAACAAAATTATCGACCACTTGAGTAAAGCATTACACATAGAGTTGAAAAACCACTGTGCGTACCACCCACAGTCAGCTGGATTAGTGGAGAGAACTAATGGTACCATTAAAAATAAATTGAGGAAAACGATGGCAGCGACAGGGAGAAATTGGCTTTACTGTTTACCATTAGTCATGCTAAACATGCACATGCTTCCAGGCAGGAAGAAGTTAACCCCGTTTGAAATATTGTATGGGAGACCATTCCTACTACCAGAATTTAGACCATTTATCTTAGAAGATGAGTGAAAACTTAGCAGACTATATGAGAAAAATGTTAAGTAAGAAAGATATTACCTCCATCTCTCTCTCTCATCCACAGCAACAGCAGGGACCCTGCTTGGTACAACCAGGCCAGTGGGTCCTAATTAAAGTAATCAAGTGTAAAAATTGGGCATCGGCCAGGTGGGAAGGACCGTACCAAGTTCTGCTGTCAACACCCACTGCCTTGAAAGTTGCCGAACGAGCCACCTGGATACACCTGACTCATTGCAAGAGAGTAAAAGTGCCAGAGCTTGGGCCAGTTGATCCCTAAAACCTGCTAGCTGACTCATTGCGAGTCAGGCTGGGCTACAAAGGGGGGGAAACTCGTCTCAAACCCAGTGAAGAACCGAATGGTGCGGGTTTTGGGGTTCTCAACTGGCCCAAGAAAATGTCCTGGCACCTGTTCAAAAGACCTAACTGGTGTGGCCTAAGAATCTCACTGACATGCCTCATCTTGATAACTCTTTGCATAGTAGCACCCATAATCATATGGGAAGAAGTAACAAGACCCAAAGGCAACCAGACACAATCTATTGGAGAGATGTGGATGCACAGAATGAGAAGAGACACGATGGAAGTCAATTTAACTGGCCAAGTGACCCTAGTGTTCAAGGAAGGGCAGATAGGAACCAACCAAATAGACCTATGTCAAGTACTAAGATGTGGACTTTCTGGAGGAGGACGTAGTGGAGGGGTGAGAAAAGCGCCAGTATACTTGTGTATAGCCTCTCCGTATGGAAATGAGAGATGTCCTAGCTGGAAACTGGCCTTATGGAATACAGGAGCTGACTGGGGTTACTCCCCACCTAATCACATGAAGTGCAAAAGTACAAAGACGCTTAAAGCTGACACGGGGTGTGGAGCCATCCTCCTGCAGCCAAAATCAGCTATGCAACCCCATCCGGATCACCCTCCAGGACCCACAAAAGTGTGATGAAGGGAGATATACTCTTGGAATCTACACCTCAGGCAGAGGTAACAACATGGAATATTTGCATATTCAGGTACTGCAAAAAGAGGTGCCCAGACAGACTATTGATCTCACCAAGGTGAGTCCTGTGAATAGGACTGTGCCCTCACAGGTCATTTATTTGGAGCCTGTTCCACTGCCAGACCGTCAATGGCAATGTTACCATTTAAACTGAACCTTGCTTTAAGACCTTTGTTTAATACATTTATAAGAGGAGGGACTGTTACATATTTTAATTTCCTCATTATGAAATAATTAGGTAAGAATATCATGATTATAAAAAGTATATCAGCTTGTATCTCACTAGAATGTTTAAGTGTGTCATCTGTAGAATGTTTACGTTAATGTTCTTTAAAACATCTGTATCCTGTTTCCTCCCTTTGTCTCTGGGTCTACGGAGCACAAATATCTATAGGAAGCCGAAAATAGATAAGGATCGTTTTGCTGACACTTTTCTATTTAACACTATTTTCAAACTATGGGCCCTATTAAATTCTCCCTCGTAGTTCTCTCGGTGCTCGCAAAAGGCAGTTTTCCTGCTGTTTGCGAGAACCGAATCTCTCACAGCCTGCTTTACGATATGACTGCGAGAAAATGGCCGAGAATAGGCTCCGAGAGAGCTACGTAGCCTTAAATCTATGCACGAGTCTCGCATATCGTAAGAATCCCTACGTGGACAAAAAGTCCACGCAAGGGATCCGAAAGCCTCTACGTGCTGCCTCGGAACAGCCCGAGACAGCAGTGTGAGGCTCCCCCCTGCACCCTATACACATCCCCATGCTGCAGAGGTCTCTATCGGGACCCCTGCAGCACCCCCACATTAACCCCTTGCAGCGGGGGTCCCCGATCTGCATAGATCAGGCCCCCCGCTGCATTTAAAACTTTTAAATTCCCCGCCGCGGCTCCTTAAAGGGACCGCGGCACACTATTACCCAATCCCGGCCGCGGCACTTAAAATTAACCCCCCTCTATGCTGGGGGTCCCCATCGGGACCCCCGAAGTGTCCCCACATAAACCCATTGCAGGGGGGGTCCCCGATCTGCATAGATCAGGCCCCCCGCTGCATTTAAAACTTTTAAATTCCCCGCCGCGGCTCCTTAAAGGGGCCGCGGCACACTATTACCCAATCCCGGCCGCGGCACTTAAAATTAACCCCCCTCTATGCTGGGGGTCCCCATCGGGACCCCCGAAGTGTCCCCATATAAACCCCCTGCTGCGGGGGGCCCCGATCGGCACCGATCGTGACCCTGCTGCAATTCAATTTAAATTTCCCGCCTCGCGGGTCCTCAAAGGACCGTAAAGGTCCTGAAAGGACTCGCACTAAAAATATTAACCCCAGGCAACTATAATTACCCCATTAACTCATGGTGGTCAATCCAGACCACCATAAGGCTCTAATTAACCCATTAACTCATGATGGTCAATCCAGACCACCATAAGGCTCTATTTAACCCATTAACTCATGGTGGTCAATCCAGACCACCATAAGGCTCTAATTAACCCATTAACTCATGATGGTCAATCCAGACCACCATAAGGCTCTATTTAACCCATTAACTCATGGTGGTCAATCCAGACCACCATAAGGCTCTAATTAACCCATTAACTCATGATGGTCAATCCAGACCACCATAAGGCTCTATTTAACCCATTAACTCATGGTGGTCAATCCAGACCACCATAAGGCTCTAATTAACCCATTAACTCATGATGGTCAATCCAGACCACCATAAGGCTCTAATTAACCCATTAACTCATGATGGTCAATCCAGACCACCATAAGGCTCTATTTAACCCATTAACTCATGGTGGTCAATCCAGACCACCATAAGGCTCTAATTAACCCATTAACTCATGATGGTCAATCCAGACCACCATAAGGCTCTATTTAACCCATTAACTCATGGTGGTCAATCCAGACCACCATAAGGCTCTAATTAACCCATTAACTCATGGTGGTCAATCCAGACCACCATAAGGCTCTAATTAACCCATTAACTCATGATGGTCAATCCAGACCACCATAAGGCTCTATTTAACCCATTAACTCATGGTGGTCAATCCAGACCACCATAAGGCTCTAATTAACCCATTAACTCATGATGGTCAATCCAGACCACCATAAGGCTCTATTTAACCCATTAACTCATGGTGGTCAATCCAGACCACCATAAGGCTCTAATTAACCCATTAACTCATGATGGTCAATCCAGACCACCATAAGGCTCTATTTAACCCCATCAGTCCCATAAGGGTATATTATTACCATTATGGGCCTGTTACAACCCAACATTAACCACATAAGTGCCATGATGGTCCTCAAGGACCATCATGACACTAACTACAAACACTACACTATAACCCCCAATAAACCATTTAATCTAAACTAACCCCCCTCTACACTAATCTATTAACACTTACACTACCTACCTACACTACCTACCCCCTAATAAACCTTCCCACCACTCTAATTACAAAAAATAAAAAACCTACAGCACAGAAAACAAAAAACCTACAGTACAAAAAACAAAAAAACCTACAGTACAGAAAACAAAAAACAATTACAACCCCACCCCCCACTACAGAAAACAAAAAAATACATTACAACCCCACCCCCCACTACAGAAAATAAAAAAATTACACACCTGAAAAGGAAAGACAGATAAACACAATACAATACATACATATAATACATTACATACATTACATACAATACATGACATTACATATAATATATTAAATATAATATATTACATATAATATATTACATATAATACATTACATACATTACATACAATACATGACATTACATATAATATATTACATATAGTCCTAATCAAATACCCCCTATCTATCTAACATACAATCTATTTAATTTAAAATAAATCCTAACTATATCAAATACATCCCCCTATCTATCTAATATACAAAAAATCCTAACTACATACACAGACCATTATTCTAAAGTAAAATAAAATAATTACAGTCCTAACTACATACACAGACCCTAATTCTAAGCTAAAATCAATAAATTAAGACCACTTACCTTTAAGATGTTGCTTCAGATCACTAACCTATGGGTCAAACAAAAAATAAAAATTAGTACAAAACATTAACATCAAATAAATAAACATTCTATACATTCTAAATATTCAACTCACCTTTACAGCATGTCCAGTCACTGTTTAGCTCTTCCGGCGCGGCCCTGTTAAAAAAAAAACACAATACATGAATACATGAATACAATATATAAACAATAAATAAAATACACAAATAAACATCTAAATATACATTTCACTTACCTCCCCGCGATGTCCCCGGCCTTCTCTCCTTCAGCCCCGGCTGGGCCGCGGAACCATTCGCGCTCTAAAAAAAAAAAAGAAAAAAAACTAACGGAGGTCTGCACTGGCAGACCTCCCCGACGCTAATGAACCTCCCGGAGTCGTTTCCGGGAGGAAATTGGCATTGGCGGCTTGTGATTGGCTGAAAAAGCTGTCTATCAATTTCAGCCAATCAAAAGTCGTCAATGTGTGAGCCAATCAGGATGGGATACACCCCAATATCCCACCCTGATTGGCTTAAACACTTGTCTATCTTTCTGGGAACCAATCACAACGCTCAGATGCCTTCAGCCAATCACTATGGGATACACCCCCACGGAGTGATTGGTAGAAGACATCTGCGCATCCTGATTGGCTCCTACATTGACGACTTTTGATTGGCTGACAGCTTTTTCAGCCAATCACAAGCCGCCAATGCCAATTTCCTCCCGGAAACGACTCCGGGAGGTTCAGTAGCGTCGGGGAGGTCTGCCAGTGCAGACCTCCGTTAGTTTTTTTTTTTTTTTTTTTTTAGAGCGCGGATGGTTCCGCGGCCCAGCCGGGGCTGAAGGAGAGAAGGCCGGGGACATCGCGGGGAAGTAAGTGAAATGTATATTTAGATGTTTATTTGTGTATTTTATTTATTGTTTATATATTGTATTCATGTATTCATGTATTGTGTTTTTTTTTTTAACAGGGCCGCGCCGGAAGAGCTAAACAGTGACTGGACATGCTGTAAAGGTGAGTTGAATATGTAGAATATATATAATGTTTATTTATTTGATGTTAATGTTTTGTACTAATTTTTATTTTTTGTTTGACCCATAGGTTAGTGATCTGAAGCAACATCTTAAAGGTAAGTGGTCTTAATTTATTGATTTTAGCTTAGAATAATGGTCTGTGTATGTAGTTAGGATTTTTTGTATATTAGATAGATAGGGGGATGTATTTGATATAGTTAGGATTTATTTTAAATTAAATAGATTGTATGTTAGATAGATAGGGGGTATTTGATTAGGACTATATTTAATATATTATATTTAATGTATGTAATGTCATGTATTGTATGTAATGTATGTAATGTATTATATGTAATATATTATATGTAATATATTATATTTAATATATTATATTTAATGTATGTAATGTCATGTATTGTATGTAATGTATGTAATGTATTGTGTTTATCTGTCTTTCCTTTTCAGGTGTGTAATTTTTTTTGTTTTCTGTAGTGGGGGGTGGGGTTGTAATTTGTTTTGTTTTTTGTACTGTAGGTTTTTTGTTTTCTGTAGTGGGGGGTGGGGTTGTAATTTGTTTTGTTTTTTGTACTGTAGGTTTTTTGTTTTCTGTAGTGGGGGGTGGGGTTGTAATTTGTTTTGTTTTTTTGTACTGTAGGTTTTTTTGTTTTTTGTACTGTAGGTTTTTTGTTTTCTGTACTGTAGGTTTTTTGTTTTTTGTAATTAGAGTGTTGGGGAGGTTTATTAGGGGGTAGGTAGTGTAGGTAGGTAGTGTAAGTGTTAATAGATTAGTGTAGAGGGGGATTAGTTTAGATTAAATGGTTTATTGGGGGTTATAGTGTAGTGTTTGTAGTTAGTGTCATGATGGTCCTTGAGGACCATCATGGCACTTATGTGGTTAATGTTGGGTTGTAACAGGCCCATAATGGTAATAATATACCCTTATGGGACTGATGGGGTTAAATAGAGCCTTATGGGGGTCTGTATTGACCACCATGAGTTAATGGGTTAATTAGAGCCTTATGGTGGTCTGTATTGACCACCATGAGTTAATGGGTTAATTTAGGCCTTATGGTGGTCTGTATTGACCACCATGAGTTAATGGGTTAATTTAGGCCTTATGGTGGTCTGTATTGACCACCATGAGTTAATGGGTTAATTAGAGCCTTATGGTGGTCTGTATTGACCACCATGAGTTAATGGGTTAATTAGAGCCTTATGGTGGTCTGTATTGACCACCATGAGTTAATGGGTTAATTTAGGCCTTATGGTGGTCTGTATTGACCACCATGAGTTAATGGGTTAATTAGAGCCTTATGGTGGTCTGTATTGACCACCATGAGTTAATGGGTTAATTTAGGCCTTATGGTGGTCTGTATTGACCACCATGAGTTAATGGGTTAATTAGAGCCTTATGGTGGTCTGTATTGACCACCATGAGTTAATGGGTTAATTAGAGCCTTATGGTGGTCTGTATTGACCACCATGAGTTAATGGGTTAATTAGAGCCTTATGGTGGTCTGTATTGACCACCATGAGTTAATGGGTTAATTTAGGCCTTATGGTGGTCTGTATTGACCATCATGAGTTAATGGGGTAATTATAGTTGCCTGGGGTTAATATTTTTAGTGCGAGTCCTTTCAGGACCTTTACGGTCCTTTGAGGACCCGCGAGGCGGGAAATTTAAAATTGAATTGCAGCAGGGTCACGATCGGTGCCGATCGGGGCCCCCCGCAGCAGGGGGTTTATATGGGGACACTTCGGGGGTCCCGATGGGGACCCCCAGCATAGAGGGGGGTTAATTTTAAGTGCCGCGGCCGGGATTGGGTAATAGTGTGCCGCGGCCCCTTTAAGGAGCCGCGGCGGGGAATTTAAAAGTTTTAAATGCAGCGGGGGCCTGATCGGTGCCGATCGGGGACCCCCGCTGCAAGGGGTTAATGTGTGGGGGCTGCGGGGGTTCCTATGGACCCCTGCAGCAAGGTGTTCATGTGAGGACACTTCGGGGGTCCCGACAGGGACCCCCGCATTGAGGGGGGGGGGTCATTTTAGGTGCCTAGGGGGGGGTTTGGAGTACCCCCCACGGCAGGGCTTATGTGGGGGACTGCCGCGGAGGTCCCTTTTAGGACCCCCGCAGCACTTGATGAGGAGTGGGAGCCTGCGATATCATCTCGCAGGCTGTCACTCCTCATGTACATTTACGCAGTGTTGATACGTACGGCCCTGCTGTGTAGCTCATACGCTGCTCGCAGCAGGGCTAATTTAATAGCATTGTAAGTTAGAGAAACTTTGCAGTACGTAGGGCTTAAGTAGAAGCCTCTTATTTACGAGGCTGGAATTTAATAGGGCCCTATGTTATTAGCTATGACGTGTTTTATGCTATATAATGGGCTGCCTGCCCAAAATTAAACTCAGAGATTATTCTGATGACACTCTGACTTCTGTGCATTATTTTCTCTCATATCTTGGTGCTCAGATATAATAATATACACACATCAGAATACATGATTACTCACTAATCTGATCCTATCATCTAGTTATACCTTAGGGACTTATTTGATACTTGTATCGCACAGAAATAAATACAAGCGGAGACCCACGGGATCATTTGCAATTATTGGCAATAATCACACCATTTCATGTCAGACATACCAGTCTTTGCTTTGGTAGATCAGAAAAGCAGACCGGTAAACAAATTCAAAACTTACTTTCAATCCTCCTCTCTGCATTTACGCCTCCCTGTCCCCCCATCACAAATGAAGAAGCAGAGATATTTCTAGTTATCTGAGAGACCGTTTATGGACACCTTTTAATGAACATTATTATTTTTAATTAATTGAAGACAAAAAACACTCAAAGTTCACTTCTGCGTCAGAAGGGAATGCAGCCATGCAAGAGAAGAAATACGGCGCTCGTACAGGAGGAGAATCTACGGAGAGACCATGATATACACAGATAAGAGAGTCTGCCGTGTGCTCCATGATGAACCCGGCTCAGATGTACCTGGATGTATTGTTTGTGGAGTCTGTCTCGTTGTGTGGCCGTCTGTGCACAGCCGTAATGTCCATGACAGAGCTTCCACTCCAGAAACGAAGGTAGCCATGCAAGACGGCACAATATGGAGCTCAGACAGGAGGAGATTCCGCAAAGCGACAGTTATATACATAGATATGATAGGCTGCAGTGCTGTGGGATACTGAATACCTTCCATTGTGTGGCCGGCTGTGCAGAGTTGTGAGGTCCATGACAGAGCTTTCACATTCAGAACTTAAAAAGTCTGCTGTTCTGCAGAGTCTCTCTGGCAGAACTGAACCCCCTCACTTGCCTCCGGAAGTCCTGAAGTCTGCGGAGCTCTTTGCGATGCGCTACAGAGCTTGGCTTCTTGATGTACTGGACACAAGTGAGGAGCTTGTCAGCTAGATAATGAAGCCAGAGAACATTGGAGTAAGGGAGGTAGGAGGCCCAGCTATTCCTGCAAACAAGAGAGTGGATATAAGGAAAGGGTGACGAACACACAGGCAAGCCCAGCCAAGTACACTGTGGAGGTAGACAAAGCCAAAGGAACACAAGAACACTGCAAATATAGTTACATAGTTACATAGGGCGTCATTCTATTATCGGCCGCAGCCGTTGCGGGGCCGCAAGCTATCCGGCTATTCTATTCCCCTCCGGCCGGGGGTTCCGGCAGGCGCCTTGTTATCTCTTGCGGCCGATCGCGCCTTTGATCTAAAACGGCCGCAAGGAAATCGTCCGTAAGAAAAGCCTGGTTGCGATTCTATTGCTCCGGGAAACCTCTCTGCAAGGCTAAAAGCGAGCCGCAGCTTACTTGCAGGAAAGAGGGCCCGCTAGCACCAATTAAGCACATAAAATAGCCCAAATAAAGCCATCCTGCACTTTGAGAAGACTATAAAGGGATATTCGGTGTTGGCAAAAATAGCACATAATTATCCTATACTCAAATCCGTAAAATATATTTTTTTTAATATCCGTAAAAAATCCATGTAAAAAGTCCAGAGTGCTTGGAGCACCTCAGACCCGCCCACGCTGCGGCCGGCAAATAAACAGTTAATTTGAACTCGGGTTTGGGCTGATGTGCAAGCTTGAGAGGGGGTTCCTTTTAATCCTCATGTCCCCCAATATGATCCCTAGCATTTACAGAGCTGTACAGTGCAGGCTTGAATTTATTTTTGCGTTTTTATATTTCACCGCTTACGGCCGGTTCCAAGATATGCGGCCGGCCGTAAGATGAGATCCTTGCGGGGCCGTATAATAGAATCGCGAGTTAACAGAACCCCCGCAAGGAATCGCAGCCTTACGGCCGATTTACGGCCGATAATAGAATGAGGCCCAGAGTAATTAAGGTTGAAAAAAGACTTTCAGTCCATCAAGTTCAACCTTTTAAGATCTCCTCTGATCTGCAATATGCGGATTAACTATTAATTCATTAGTTGTTAATTAATTATTAATCAATTATTTAATGTTTTTTTTTGTTTGTTTTTTATTATTATTATTAATTAGTCCAGAGGAAGGCAAATGGAAAAAAAAACAAATGGGGAAATGTTAAAATTTTGGATCATTACTGTCTCTCTAATTATCCATGATATCCCTGAATTCCCTTTTTAATTAGAAATAAATCCAGTCCCCTTTTAAAGTTATCTATTGAATCCGCTGTCACCACCTCCTTTGGTAGAGAATTCCACAGATTAACCACCCTTACTGTGTAGAACCCTTTTCTTTCTTTAAGGTGGAATCTTTTTACTTCTAACCTCAGGATGTCCTCTTGTCAGTTGAAAACCTCTTGGCTCAAAAAGCTCCCCCGACAAATCTTTATACTGACCCTGGATGTATTTATATAAGGTAATCATATCTCCTCTTAGGGGGCTTTTTTCTAGAGAAAATAAGTATAATTTGGTTAGCCTTTCTTCATAACTTAGCCCCTCCATTCCCCTTATTAGTTTGGTTGCCCTCCTCTGTACCTTTTCCAGCTCTAAAATGTCATTTTTATGAAGTGGTGCCCAAAATTGTCCTCCATATTCCAAATGAGGGCGTACTAGAGATTTGTATAGTGGCAGAATTATATCTTCTTCCCTGGCTTCTATACCCTTCTTAATACATGCTAATATTTTATTTGCCTTTGCAGCCGCTGCTTGGCTTTGAGCTCTGTTACCTAGGTGGTTGTCCACTAGTACTCCCAAATCCCTTTCAATATCTGATACCCCTAGATTTGCTCCATTAAGATTATAGATTTCTTGGCTATTTTTCCATCCCAGATACATAACCTTACATTTATTCGTATTAAATCTCATCTGCCATTTAGATGCCCATTCCTCAATTTTATGTAAATCCCCTTGGAGGGAAAGCACATCATTATCGGATTTAATTACCTTGCCCAACTTTGTGTCATCAACGAAAATGGAGACCCCACACTCCAATCCTACCTCTAAGTCATTAATAAATGTTAAAAAGGAGAGGACCCAATACTGAGCCCTGAGGAACCCCACTTATCACATTAGACCAATCGGAGTATGTTCCATTTACAACAACCCTTTGCTTCCTGTCTTTTAGCCAGCTCTCGATCCATGAGCAGATATTTACTGCAATTCCTGTATCCCTTAGTTTGCTCAATAGTCTTCCATGTGGCACTGTATCAAATGCCTTTGAAAAATCTAAAAAGACTACATCCACTGAGTTGCCTTGATCCAAGTTCCTACTAACCTCCTCATAAAAACTAATTAGATTTGTTTGACATGACCTATCCCTCATAAACCCATGTTGACTCCTACTTAGAATCCTGTTCAAATAGACATATTCTTGTATTCTGTCCCTTATTAACCCTTCTAAAAGCTTCCCCACTACAGAGGTGAGGCTCACTGGTCTTTTTCCCTTCTTAAATATAGGTATCACATTTGCTTTTCTCCAGTCATCTGGTAGAGACCCTGTGTTGATGAATCTTGAAAAATTAAATATAATGGTTTGGCTATTACAGAACCCAGTTCCCTTAGTACCCTTTGATTTATTCCATCAGGACCCGGGGCTTTATTAACATTTATTTTTTTTAGTGGGTTTCACAAATGGATGGACAGTTGGACATTGTGTACCTCATGATTTCCTGGTTAAAATGTATGTGTGTTATTAATGTGCTGTTGCAATTGTGAGAAGAGTAATCCACTCTCCATATTGATTGTGGTTGACCATGTTCCTAGCCAGATGCCATCTTTCTTGACCCCAAACTGCATAAACTCCCCAGATGATACCAACACCCATTGCCAACTCCCCTCCCCCACTGACCCAAGCAAAGCAGGTCATGAAACCTAAACATATTATTAAAAAAAATAGGCCTCAGACAGCTCCCCTAAGTCTCACTTTTGGGATTAAAGCAAAATAAACTACCAGACACCCTCTTCCTTGCCATCAGAGGGGTTAGAAAAGTGGACCAGCTACCCCATCAAAGATATGGACAGGATAGAGGCAAAAAAATGCCAGGACGAGGAGGACAAGGGTGAAGGTGGTGTGGACGAGGCCAGGGTCAGGACATGTAGAACAGAGAAAGGAGGAGCAAAGACTCAGAGGAAAGGCCAGGGGTAGAAAGGAAGTAGGAAGGCCAAAAGAAAGAAAGGCCACGTCAAGGTCAGCTGAAGGAGGGAGAGGCCAGAGTAAAGCAGATAACTACAGTGCTTTGGAAAAGTATTCACCCCCTTTGGCACGTTTCATGTTTTTGTTGCCTCACAACCTGGAAACACGGATTGTTTGAGGATTTGCATCATTTATTTTACAGAACATGCCACAACTTGGAAGATGTTTTTTTTATTTTTTTTATTGGGAAGCAAGCAACAAATAGGACAAAATAACAGAAAAAGTCACTGTGCATAACTATTCACCCCCTTGGATGGTTTGTGCTTGTGAATCTTTAAGTCTGACCACAGATTTTCTATTGGATTGAGGTCTGGGCTGTGACTCGGCCATTCCAACACATTGACATGTTTCCCCTTTAGCCGTGTGTTTGGGGTCATTGTCCTGCTGGAAGGTGACCCTCCGTCCTAGCCTCAAATCACGCACAGAGTGGTGCAGGTACAAGAATATCCCTGTATTTAGCACCATCCATCTTTCCCTCAACTCTGACCAGTTTCCCAGTCCCATCCCCACAGCATGATGCTGCCACCGCCATGTTTCACTGTGGGGACGGTGCTCTTTGGGTCATGTGATGTGTTGGGTTTGCGCCAGACATAGCGTTTTCTTTGATGGCCGAAAAGTTCAATTTTAGTTCAGACCAGAGCACCTTCCTCCATACATTTTGGGAGTCTCCCACATGCCTTTTCGCAAACTCAAAAACGTGCCATTGTGTTTTTTGCTGAAAGTAATGTCTTTCTTCTGGCCACTCTACCATAAAGCCCAACTCTATGGAGCGTCCGGCTTATTGTCGTCCTATGTACAGATACTCCAGTCTCTGCTGTGGATCTCTGCAGCTCCTCCAGGGTTACCTTAGGTCTCTGTGCTGCCTCTCTGATTAATGCCCTCCTTGCCCGGTCCGTGAGTTTTGGTGGGCGGCCGTCTCTTGGCAGGTTTGCTGTTGTGCCATGTTCTTTCCATTTGGTTATGATAGATTTGATGGTGCTCCTGGGGATCATCAAAGATTTGGATATTTTTTTATAACCTAACCCTTACTTTTACTTCTCAACAACATTGTCCCTTACTTGTTTGGAGAGTTCCTTGGTCTTCATGGCAGTGTTTGGTTAGTGGTGCCTCTTGCTTAGGTGTTGCAGCCTCTGGGGCCTTTCAAAAAAAGTGTGTATATGTAATGACAGATCATGTGACACGTAGATTGCACACAGGTGGACATCATTTCACTAATTACGTGACTTCTGAAGGTAATTGGTTGCACCGGAGCTTTTTATGGGCTTCATAAAGTGGGTGAATACATACGCACATGCCCATTTTCTGTTTTCTATTCCTAAAAAATAGTTTGATGTATATATTTTTCTCATTTCACTCCACCAACTTAGACTATTGTGTTCTGATCCATTACATAAGATCCAGATTAACAAAACATTGAACTTAAGGCTGTAATGTAACAAAAATACTTAAAAAGTCAAAGGGGGTGAATACTTTTGCAAGGCACTGTAAGCCAGGATAAGAAGGGTAAGGCCACATTGCAGGAGCTGAGATCACGATGAAGGGGTGAGGTCAGAATGAAGGGGGGGGGGGGGGAGTACGGCATAAAGATGGGGCATAAAACAAGTGCCTGGATGAGGAGTGCAGGGCCAACTTACGGGGGCGTAAAGCAGGTGACAAAGGCAGGGGCATAAAGCAAGGAAGAAAAGCTTGAGGGGGAGAGGTCAGGATGAGGAGGACAAGGACAGCTCAAGAGTGCTAGGCCAGAGCAAAGAGGGCAAGACCAGGATAACTACAAGGAGAGGAGTGCATGGCATGGCCAGAGGAGCTTAGGACTAATGGAAGGCCAAGGAGGTTACTATTGCTTATAACCGCTGTCATAAATTTGGGTTTCTCGGTTTACTGAACTCACTTGTTCTCCTTCCTCATGTTACGGTAAACATCAAACTGCAGGTCCCCCTCCCCAAGGAAAAGGTCCTCATCCGTCGAGAGATCACAGAACACTGTGAGACCATCTATGTGAGAGAAAGTCCCCAGTTAGACATTCATGAAATGTTCTCTGTATGGTACGGTTAGTTTTTGACACACTGACCTTTATCAAGACGAGATAGAGTGTAGTCGATGATTTTCACTTGCACTCCTTCGCTGGGGATGTCTAAGAGATCACCATGCAAAGAAATCTTCACAAACTTGGACATGTAGCTCTCTATCAAGAGATTACCCCAATGCAGATCCCTATATAGAGAGAGAGAGGAGGAGAGAATGAGACCCACCCACCCAACTGAGAAAAACATCAACCATCAAAGCAAAGACATCCAGAGAGACAGAGACTGCCATACTGAAGTAATAAACCATTAGACGGTCATACAGATTATCTACTTGTCGAGTAGTGTCTTGAGTAAGACTCACCTATGCTCAAACCTCAGCTCTTCTTCAGCTACAGCTAAGGAAGCAGTGACTTGGTGTAAGATACTGCGCGAAACTGTCACGGAGGGGATCTGCGGAGAGAGGGAGATCTATAAATTGCCACCAAGGGTAGAGATTAGAACCAGACTAGCATAACCAAGTACGAAATGAGATGGCACCGGGACCCCCGCAAGGCAGAGAAGAGACATCAGAAGGAAATATCCCAGACGGAGGAGGGAAGAACTTGACCCATATTTGTGTCTATACAAATAGGCAGAAGGAGTAATATCGCGGCCCATCTTGTTTTTGGACATACAAAGAAGGGGGGGGTGAAGGCAGAAGGCCTCTGCTACTGGGGGTTGGGGAGTTGTGAAGCCTTTACTATGGGGGTGCAGGCATCTGTTATGATGGGGTGAAAGCCTCAGCTACAAGGGGATGGGGGGGTAAGTGAAGGCCTCAATCTGAGTAGAGAATGTTCATCGGTCTAATCAATAATTATAATACTACTAGCGAATTGCCCGTCAAAAGGACTGCAATAAAATTGTAAGGCAGGTAATCCCGTTTGCCACACAAAGTAAGTGTTTTAGTTGTCGGAGTACCTTCGGCGCTCATTGCGAGCTTCTCAGTTGGTGTATTTTTGGTTATTAGAGCCCATTCGGTGCTCATTGAAAGATCTGTGCTGATCGCCTTTTGGCGCTCATTGCTAGCCTCTCCCCTGGTGTACTTTGCTCCTCTGAGCACCCTTGGCACCGATTGTGAGCCACACGCTGAATGCCTTCAGTGTTTATTGCGATTCTGTCGTCTGGTCTTTTTTTTTCCCCTCTATGTATTTTTTTTTTATGATAATTAATAAAATCACACATTAAATATACTTTATCTATTAGTAATTAATATATGCAGCAAGCAATATCCTGAAGAGCCAACAATCTTTTTGGATGTTCCTACAGCATACAATGTACATTTGCACTCTTGCGGAGCGGAGGTGTAAGTGTCAGCAATGTGTGAAGTGTGTAGGATAAGTAGGCTGCGTGCGCAAACGCAAACCGTTTGTTTAGCGGTGTAATTCTGCATTTTGTAACGGTAGTGTAATTAGTTGCAAGTTAGTGTTGTAAAATGGTGGCGATTGTCTAGGTGTTAGGCGGTTGTGGAGCATTTAGCGTCCTCCCTAAGTGTATTTTATACCCCGTACGGGCTTGTGTAAAAGTCTTGTCTCTGGCGGGTCTTTGCGTGTGTATTGGTCGTGTAGCCTCGTTTTTGTTTCTGTCGGCAGCTATTTTCATGTGTGGTTCAATTATCGTGCAACCTGACAACCAGGCGTCGTGGTTGTGCCCCCGTGCTGTGAGTGATGTTTTTTTTTGTATAGCTTTGTTAATTTTGGTCGTGTTATTGTTTTTGTATGTGCTCCCTGCCCAAGTCATACAGGGTCGAAGGGATGAGCGCCTGTGGCGCTCATCTCCACCAGTGCAAGGGAGCGCCGTCAAACTGCTACGGGTCTCGCATTCTGAATTCTGTAATAGAGTTTTGTATTTATGCGTAGTCGTACATGGTCGTAGGGATGAGCACCTATGGCACTCATGTCCACCAGCACAGTGAGCGCCTTCGGCACTCCCTGCCTAAGTCCTAGGGCGCTCATCTCCACCAGTGCAAGGAGCGACATTGGCGCTCCTTGCCATTAACTGCGGCCCGCAAGCGTTTGTCAAATCACTTATCAGCAATACAGTTTGTTGCAGAGGCGCAGTCCATGTGCTCCTCCCTCCATGTGCTCCTCCCTCCATGTGCTCCTCCCTCCATGTGCTCCTCCCTCCATGTCTGCCTTCATTCATGGGGTGAAGGTCTATACTATGAGAATAAATCCTGAAGAAGCTTTACAAAGAGAGGCCAAGAGCTCTACTAGTATGGAAACATAACAAATATATGAATTAAAGAGTCCATGATTGGTGGAAGATTTAGGTATAACCTGAGAAAGTTCTACTGTACAGGAGAGTTGTTAAGTGGGAGAGAAACGCAGATACACAATGTAATCATACGACTATCCTGGGGCTTTAAGGCAGACAGAATGGGCAACCAGATGGGGTTTTTTAGGAGTCGTCATACCTCTGTTTCTTTGACCCTAGAATTGTCTTCTGGGAGTTGATAAGCTGCACTTAGTGACCCCCGGCACCTACAAGCCAGTGACACCCAAATGATCACGATCGCACCATTGTCCTCCCATCATGCTCATCTTTGCCGTCCATTGTCCACTCACCTTACAACTCACACGTTCAAGGTCATTTCCTCCAAACTCAAACTCCAAAATCATAAAGAGCTGCTCAGAGCTGAAGAAATCTGCACAAAAAAATATATGTTAGACAGGGAGACCCAAAGATACCCAGCCCCATCACAGCAAAGATACCCAGGGCTACCCAAAGATACCCAGCCCCATCACAGCAAAGATACCCAGGGCTACCCAAAGATACCCAGCCCCATCACAGCAAAGATACCCAGGGAGACCCCAAGATACCCAGCCCCATCACAGCAAAGATACCCAGGGAGACCCAAAGATACCCAGCCCCATCACAGCAAAGATACCCAGGGAGACCCAAAGATACCCAGCCAGATCACAGCAAAGATACCCAGGGAGACCCAAAGATACCCAGCCCCATCACAGCAAAGATACCCAGGGAGACCCAAAGATACCCAGCCCCATCACAGCAAAGATACCCAGGGAGACCCCAAGATACCCAGCCCCATCACAGCAAAGATACCCAGGGAGACCCAAAGATACCCAGCCCCATCACAGCAAAGATACCCAGGGAGACCCAAAGATACCCAGCCCCATCACAGCAAAGATACCCAGGGAGACCCAAAGATACCCAGCCCCCATCACAGCAAAGATACCCAGGGAGACCCCAAGATACCCAGCCCCATCACAGCAAAGATACCCAGGGAGACCCAAAGATACCCAGCCCCATCACAGCAAAGATACCCAGGGAGACCCAAAGATACCCAGCCCCATCACAGCAAAGATACCCAGGGAGACCCAGAGATACCCAGCCCCATCACAGCAAAGATACCCAGGGAGACCCAAAGATACCCAGCCCCATCACAGCAAAGATACCCAGGGAGACCCCAAGATACCCAGCCCCATCACAGCAAAGATACCCAGGGAGACCCCAAGATACCCAGCCCCATCACAGCAAAGATACCCAGGGAAGACCCAAAGATACCCAGCCCCATCACAGCAAAGATACCCAGGGAGACCCAAAGATACCCAGCCCCATCACAGCAAAGATACCCAGGCAGACCCCAAGATACCCAGCCCCATCACAGCAAAGATACCCAGGGAGACCCCAAGATACCCAGCCCCATCACAGCAAAGATACCCAGGGAGACCCCAAGATACCCAGCCCCATCACAGCAAAGATACCCAGGGAGACCCAAAGATACCCAGCCCCATCACAGCAAAGATACCCAGGGAGACCCAAAGATACCCAGCCCCATCACAGCAAAGATACCCAGGGAGACCCCAAGATACCCAGCCCCATCACAGCAAAGATACCCAGGGAGACCCAAAGATACCCAGCCCCATCACAGCAAAGATACCCAGGGAGACCCAAGATACCCAGCCCCATCACAGCAAAGATACCCAGGGAGACCCCAAGATACCCAGCCCCATCACAGCAAAGATACCCAGGGAGACCCAAAGATACCCAGCCCCATCACAGCAAAGATACCCAGGGAGACCCCAAGATACCCAGCCCCATCACAGCAAAGATACCCAGGGAGACCCAAAGATACCCAGCCCCATCACAGCAAAGATACCCAGGGAGACCCAAAGATACCCAGCCCATCACAGCAAAGATACCCAGGGAGACCCAAAGATACCCAGCCCCATCACAGCAAAGATACCCAGGAGACCCAAAGATACCCAGCCCCATCACAGCAAAGATACCCAGGAGACCCAAAGATACCCAGCCCCATCACAGCAAAGATACCCAGGGCAGACCCAAAGATACCCAGCCCCATCACAGCAAAGATACCCAGGGAGACCCAAAGATACCCAGCCCCATCACAGCAAAGATACCCAGGGAGACCCAAAGATACCCAGCCCCATCACAGCAAAGATACCCAGGGAGACCCCAAGATACCCAGCCCCATCACAGCAAAGATACCCAGGGAGACCCAAAGATACCCAGCCCCATCACAGCAAAGATACCCAGGCAGACCCAAGATACCCAGCCCCATCACAGCAAAGATACCCAGGGAGACCCCAAGATACCCAGGCCCCATCACAGCAAAGATACCCAGGGAGACCCAAAGATACCCAGCCCCATCACAGCAAAGATACCCAGGGAGACCCCAAGATACCCAGCCCCATCACAGCAAAGATACCCAGGGAGACCCAAGATACCCAGCCCCATCACAGCAAAGATACCCAGGGAGACCCAAAGATACCCAGCCCCATCACAGCAAAGATACCCAGGGAGACCCCAAGATACCCAGCCCCATCACAGCAAAGATACCCAGGGAGACCCCAAGATACCCAGCCCCATCACAGCAAAGATACCCAGGGAGACCCAAAGATACCCAGCCCCATCACAGCAAAGATACCCAGGGAGACCCAAAGATACCCAGCCCCATCACAGCAAAGATACCCAGGGAGACCCCAAGATACCCAGCCCCATCACAGCAAAGATACCCAGGGAGACCCAAAGATACCCAGCCCCATCACAGCAAAGATACCCAGGAGAGACCCAAAGATACCCAGCCCCATCACAGCAAAGATACCCAGGGAGACCCCAAGATACCCAGCCCCATCACAGCAAAGATACCCAGGGAGACACAAAGATACCCAGCCCCATCACAGCAAAGATACCCAGGAAGACCCAAAGATACCCAGCCCCATCACAGCAAAGATACCCAGGGAGACCCAAAGATACCCAGCCCCATCACAGCAAAGATACCCAGGCAGACCCCAAGATACCCAGCCCCATCACAGCAAAGATACCCAGGGAGACCCCAAGATACCCAGCCCCATCACAGCAAAGATACCCAGGGAGACCCAAAGATACCCAGCCCCATCACAGCAAAGATACCCAGGGAGACCCAAAGATACCCAGCCCCATCACAGCAAAGATACCCAGGGAGACCCCAAGATACCCAGCCCCATCACAGCAAAGATACCCAGGGAGACCCCAAGATACCCAGCCCCATCACAGCAAAGATACCCAGGGAGACCCCAAGATACCCAGCCCCATCACAGCAAAGATACCCAGGGAGACCCAAAGATACCCAGCCCCATCACAGCAAAGATACCCAGGGAGACCCCAAGATACCCAGCCCCATCACAGCAAAGATACCCAGGGAGACCCAAAGATACCCAGCCCCATCACAGCAAAGATACCCAGGGAGACCCAAAGATACCCAGCCCCATCACAGCAAAGATACCCAGGGAGACCCAAAGATACCCAGCCCCATCACAGCAAAGATGCCCAGGGAGACCCAAAGATACCCAGCCCCATCACAGCAAAGATACCCAGGAAGACCCAAAGATACCCAGCCCCATCACAGCAAAGATACCCAGGGAGACCCAAAGATACCCAGCCCCATCACAGCAAAGATACCCAGGGAGACCCAAAGATACCCAGCCCCATCACAGCAAAGATACCCAGGGAGACCCAAAGATACCCAGCCCCATCACAGCAAAGATACCCAGGGCTACCCAAAGATACCCAGCCCCATCACATTTATGGGTTAGCAAAGATACCAAATGATTCGCTTGGTGACACAGGGAGACCCAAATATATCCAAGATGTGCAATTCCTTCAAATGTATTAACACCAACAACACCGTCATGGTGGCATTATATTGACCCATATTCTCCTACCCTCTCTTTGTAAATTCCCTCATAACTTCACTACATACTCCGGCCCACGCTACCCCAGACACATTTGCCCGCAACGCCATTTGTCACGGCTCACTCGCCCCAGCCATGGCACTCCAAGCATTTCTGAAGATTTCTTGTTTGCTTTACCACGGATAGTCGAGCATTTCTGAAGCGCACACTTATACACCTCACACCTTCGTGTGCCGAAGAAAACTCATTACAACAATGTAATCGAATCCTAAATTCCTCTTGTTAATGTGTTACCTTCTCCTCCGGTGTCCATCTTCATTAAACACAAGATCTTGCAAACTACAGACAATTATACATGAAATCTCCACACCCCTCACATTACACCATCACTAGCACCTCCCAGACATATTCCACCCATCTCCTCCCAGACTCTCCCCGCTTCTTCACAACGGTTAAAGTGGACGATTCTTCCAAACGGCTTCCTCTCATCTCACGGCCTGCTCCATAGATCCCATTCCTTCACATCTTGTCCCTTCCATTTCTATCACCCGTACACATCTTTTCAATCTGTCTCTCCACGGCCACATTTCCATCCTCCAGCAAGACTTCCTCAACTATTCTTAAAAAGCCCCCAATTGATCCTTTAAACCTATCACCCCATCTACCTACTCCCTCTAGCCTATGCCCACCTTATTATCGTCTTCATAAAAGGTTCCTTACATGACCCACTCTTCCCAAACACTAAGAAGAGAGAGACTGCTCTCACCAAGGTGACACATTACCTAATGAACAAGTCCAGGGGATATTTCTCCTAATACTGCTTGACATCTCGGCTGCTGCTTTCACATTGTTGACCACAACCACCCACTCCAATGACTAGGCCTCCATTGTACAACCCTCTCATGGTTTGAGCACTCTCGCTCTAACCATTCCTTCAGCATCCACCTTCCACTATCCCTTTCTGCCTGGTTACCCCAAGGCTCAGTGTTGGGCCCATTTTTCACTACACCTCCTCTTTTGGTAAACTTATTAGCTCCCACTGGTTTCAGTCCAACTTTATGCAGACGATACCCAAATCTCTCTCCTCTCCAGACTAGACTCCCTACTAACTCGCCTCACACATCTCGTTCTGGATCACCTTCTGGCATCTAAAACCAAACATCTCCAAGACTGAGCGGTTACAAATTCCCTCTATACCAGAAATTTGTCCTCACATAGACAAGCCAAAAATAACCCCCATATCTCAAGTTAGAAGTCTCGGTGTCATACTTGGCTCAAACCTCATCCCCCACAGACTATAACGAACAAGATCCTGTCATCTCAACCTCTGGAACATCTCAAAAAAATCTTCCCTTTGTCACCTAAGACACATGCTCTCATTATGTCCCGCCTTGCCTGTTGCAACTCCATCCTAATTGTTCTTCCACTAATCCAAACTTATCCATGTCACCCAGAGGTCATCCTCTGCTGCCCCAAATCCTTAACCTATCTTACTCCTCTCTGCCCAAGACTTGTGCCTCTTATCCTCTACTATTACATCCTCACATGCTGCCTGCAGGACTTCTAAAGATCAGCCATACAGCAAGGTAAGGAATTCCAAAGAGTAGAAGACTTAACTCGTCTTCAAATGTTCTCTGAAAACCCACCTGCTCAGAGAAGCTTACAACCCTACCTTAACTCCATCTTCCACAACTTCAGATAAGGTGACCCTTACTGGTTTGCACCATTTTTACCTTTTATAAACAACTATACTGCTGTGAAATCTACCAATAGAATCAGGTGAGAAATGAAAATGGAAGCTGCAGTGATAATAATTGCACATAAAAAAAAAAAAAAAAAATTATAAAAAAAAATGAAAAAACTGTTTACTTTCTCTTTGCTTTCTAAAAATAACATTTTTTTCCCATTATATAAACTTATTTAAAATACCAATTAGGAAAAATTAACCAGAGTACACTTTAAAAACCTCTTTAAAATATAAAATTACATATATTTATCTGGGGACTGGTCAGTTGGGGGACCTTAGTTTTATTATTGGCCAGGTACAAGTGACCGACAGGAAGGAGCAGAAAGTCCAAGAAACACAGAGCGTCCCTGAGGAGATGATGCGCCTAACTGGCCTCTCACCTGGTCGCTCATTCTCAGACCGTTTTTCCTCACAGTAAACATCCCAGGCCTCGAGCAGCACCCTCGGGTAGGATCCTTGCACACAATGAGCACTAAAACATGGAGCAGAAAATTAAGAGAGGGCAGGAGGTGATGGGCGGCCTGACACAAGCAAGGGAAGAGAGGGAGAAGGTGATGGGCTGCCTGACACAAGCAAGGGAAGAGAGGGCGGGAGAAGGCGATGGGCGGCCTGACACAATGGAAGAGAGGGCGGGAGAAGGTGATGGGCGGCCTGACACAAGCAAGAGAAGAGAGGGCGGGAGAAGGCGATGGGCGGCCTGACACAAGCAAGAGAAGAGAGGGTGGGAGAAGGCGATGGGCGGCCTGACACAAGCAAGGGAAGAGAGGGCGGGAGAAGGCGATGGGCTGCCTGACACAATGGAAGAGAGGGCGGGAGAAGGCGATGGGCGACCTGACACAAGCAAGGGAAGAGAGGGCGGGAGAAGGCGATGGGCTGCCTGACACAAGCAAGGGAAGAGAGGGCGGGAGAAGGCGATGGGCTGCCTGACACAAGCAAGGGAAGAGAGGGCGGGAGAAGGCGATGGGCTGCCTGACACAAGCAAGGGAAGAGAGGGCGGGAGAAGGCGATGGGCGGCCTGACACAAGGGAAGAGTGGGTGGGAGAAGGTGATGGGCGACCTGACACAAGGGAAGAGAGGGCGGGAGAAGGCGATGGGCGGCCTGACACAAGCAAGGGAAGAGTGGGCGGGAGAAGGTGATGGGCTGCCTGACACAAGCAAGGGAAGAGAGGGCGGGAGAAGGTGATGGGCTGCCTGACACAAGCAAGGGAAGAGTGGGCGGGAGAAGGCGATGGGCTGCCTGACACAATGGAAGAGAGGGCGGGAGAAGGCGATGGGCTGCCTGACACAAGCAAGGGAAGAGAGGGCAGGAGAAGGTGATGGGCTGCCTGACACAAGCAAGGGAAGAGAGGGCGGGAGAAGGCGATGGGCGGCCTGACACAAGCAAGGGAAGAGAGGGCGGGAGAAGGCGATGGGCGGCCTGACACAAGCAAGGGAAGAGAGGGCGGGAGAAGGCGATGGGCGGCCTGACACAAGCAAGGGAAGAGAGGGCGGGAGAAGGCGATGGGCTGCCTGACACAAGGGAAGAGAGGGCGGGAGAAGGCGATGGGCTGCCTGACACAAGGGAAGAGAGGGCGGGAGAAGGTGATGGGCGGCCTGACACAAGCAAGGGAAGAGAGGGCGGGAGAAGGTGATGGGCGGCCTGACACAAGCAATGGAAGAGAGGGCGGGAGAAGGTGATGGGCTGCCTGACACAAGCAAGGGAAGAGTGGGCGGGAGAAGGCGATGGGCTGCCTGACACAAGCAAGGGAAGAGAGGGCGGGAGAAGGCTATGGGCGGCCTGACACAAGGGAAGAGTGGGTGGGAGAAGGTGATGGGCGACCTGACACAAGGGAAGAGAGGGTGGGAGAAGGTGATGGGCTGCCTGACACAAGGGAAGAGAGGGGAAGAGAGGGCGGGAGAAGGCGATGGGCTGCCTGACACAAGCAAGGGAAGAGAGGGCGGGAGAAGGCGATGGGCTGCCTGACACAAGCAAGGGAAGAGAGGGCGGGAGAAGGTGATGGGCTGCCTGACACAAGCAAGGGAAGAGAGGGCGGGAGAAGGCGATGGGCGGCCTGACACAAGCAAGGGAAGAGAGGGCGGGAGAAGGCGATGGGCGGCCTGACACAAGCAAGGGAAGAGAGGGCGGGAGAAGGCGATGGGCTGCCTGACACAAGCAAGGGAAGAGAGGGCGGGAGAAGGCGATGGGCTGCCTGACACAAGCAAGGGAAGAGAGGGCGGGAGAAGGCGATGGGCTGCCTGACACAAGCAAGGGAAGAGAGGGCGGGAGAAGGCGATGGGCGGCCTGACACAAGGGAAGAGTGGGTGGGAGAAGGCGATGGGCGACCTGACACAAGGGAAGAGAGGGTGGGAGAAGGTGATGGGCTGCCTGACACAAGGGAAGAGAGGGGAAGAGAGGGCGGGAGAAGGTGATGGGCTGCCTGACACAAGCAAGGGAAGAGAGGGCGGGAGAAGGCGATGGGCTGCCTGACACAAGCAAGGGAAGAGAGGGCGGGAGAAGGTGATGGGCTGCCTGACACAAGCAAGGGAAGAGTGGGCGGGAGAAGGCGATGGGCTGCCTGACACAAGCAAGGGAAGAGTGGGCGGGAGAAGGCGATGGGCTGCCTGACACAAGGGAAGAGAGGGCGGGAGAAGGCGATGGGCTGCCTGACACAAGCAAGGGAAGAGAGGGCAGGAGAAGGTGATGGGCTGCCTGACACAAGCAAGGGAAGAGAGGGCGGGAGAAGGCGATGGGCGACCTGACACAAGCAAGGGAAGAGAGGGAGAAGGTGATGGGCGGCCTGACACAATGGAAGAGAGGGCGGGAGAAGGTGATGGGCTGCCTGACACAAGCAAGGGAAGAGAGGGGAAGAGTGGGCAGGAGAAGGAGATGGGCGGCCTGACACAAGCAAGGGAAGAGAGGGCGGGAGAAGGTGATGGGCTGCCTGACACAAGCAAGGGAAGAGAGGGCGGGAGAAGGTGATGGGCTGCCTGACACAAGGGAAGAGAGGGCGGGAGAAGGTGATGGGCTGCCTGACACAAGCAAGGGAAGAGAGGGTGGGAGAAGGCGATGGGCGACCTGACACAAGCAAGGGAAGAGAGGGAGAAGGTGATGGGCGGCCTGACACAATGGAAGAGAGGGCGGGAGAAGGTGATGGGCTGCCTGACACAAGCAAGGGAAGAGAGGGGAAGAGTGGGCAGGAGAAGGAGATGGGCGGCCTGACACAAGCAAGGGAAGAGAGGGCGGGAGAAGGTGATGGGCTGCCTGACACAAGCAAGGGAAGAGAGGGCGGGAGAAGGAGATGGGCGGCCTGACACCCTCTCTTTGTAAATTCCCTCATAACTTCACTACATACTCCGGCCCACGCTACCCCAGACACATTTGCCCGCAACGCCATTTGTCACGGCTCACTCGCCCCAGCCATGGCACTCCAAGCATTTCTGAAGATTTCTTGTTTGCTTTACCACGGATAGTCGAGCATTTCTGAAGCGCACACTTATACACCTCACACCTTCGTGTGCCGAAGAAAACTCATTACAACAATGTAATCGAATCCTAAATTCCTCTTGTTAATGTGTTACCTTCTCCTCCGGTGTCCATCTTCATTAAACACAAGATCTTGCAAACTACAGACAATTATACATGAAATCTCCACACCCCTCACATTACACCATCACTAGCACCTCCCAGACATATTCCACCCATCTCCTCCCAGACTCTCCCCGCTTCTTCACAACGGTTAAAGTGGACGATTCTTCCAAACGGCTTCCTCTCATCTCACGGCCTGCTCCATAGATCCCATTCCTTCACATCTTGTCCCTTCCATTTCTATCACCCGTACACATCTTTTCAATCTGTCTCTCCACGGCCACATTTCCATCCTCCAGCAAGACTTCCTCAACTATTCTTAAAAAGCCCCCAATTGATCCTTTAAACCTATCACCCCATCTACCTACTCCCTCTAGCCTATGCCCACCTTATTATCGTCTTCATAAAAGGTTCCTTACATGACCCACTCTTCCCAAACACTAAGAAGAGAGAGACTGCTCTCACCAAGGAGACACATTACCTAATGAACAAGTCCAGGGGATATTTCTCCTAATACTGCTTGACATCTCGGCTGCTGCTTTCACATTGTTGACCACAACCACCCACTCCAATGACTAGGCCTCCATTGTACAACCCTCTCATGGTTTGAGCACTCTCGCTCTAACCATTCCTTCAGCATCCACCTTCCACTATCCCTTTCTGCCTGGTTACCCCAAGGCTCAGTGTTGGGCCCATTTTTCACTACACCTCCTCTTTTGGTAAACTTATTAGCTCCCACTGGTTTCAGTCCAACTTTATGCAGACGATACCCAAATCTCTCTCCTCTCCAGACTAGACTCCCTACTAACTCGCCTCACACATCTCGTTCTGGATCACCTTCTGGCATCTAAAACCAAACATCTCCAAGACTGAGCGGTTACAAATTCCCTCTATACCAGAAATTTGTCCTCACATAGACAAGCCAAAAATAACCCCCATATCTCAAGTTAGAAGTCTCGGTGTCATACTTGGCTCAAACCTCATCCCCCACAGACTATAACGAACAAGATCCTGTCATCTCAACCTCTGGAACATCTCAAAAAAATCTTCCCTTTGTCACCTAAGACACATGCTCTCATTATGTCCCGCCTTGCCTGTTGCAACTCCATCCTAATTGTTCTTCCACTAATCCAAACTTATCCATGTCACCCAGAGGTCATCCTCTGCTGCCCCAAATCCTTAACCTATCTTACTCCTCTCTGCCCAAGACTTGTGCCTCTTATCCTCTACTATTACATCCTCACATGCTGCCTGCAGGACTTCTAAAGATCAGCCATACAGCAAGGTAAGGAATTCCAAAGAGTAGAAGACTTAACTCGTCTTCAAATGTTCTCTGAAAACCCACCTGCTCAGAGAAGCTTACAACCCTACCTTAACTCCATCTTCCACAACTTCAGATAAGGTGACCCTTACTGGTTTGCACCATTTTTACCTTTTATAAACAACTATACTGCTGTGAAATCTACCAATAGAATCAGGTGAGAAATGAAAATGGAAGCTGCAGTGATAATAATTGCACATAAAAAAAAAAAAAAAAATTATAAAAAAAAATGAAAAAACTGTTTACTTTCTCTTTGCTTTCTAAAAATAACATTTTTTCCCATTATATAAACTTATTTAAAATACCAATTAGGAAAAATTAACCAGAGTACACTTTAAAAACCTCTTTAAAATATAAAATTACATATATTTATCTGGGGACTGGTCAGTTGGGGGACCTTAGTTTTATTATTGGCCAGGTACAAGTGACCGACAGGAAGGAGCAGAAAGTCCAAGAAACACAGAGCGTCCCTGAGGAGATGATGCGCCTAACTGGCCTCTCACCTGGTCGCTCATTCTCAGACCGTTTTTCCTCACAGTAAACATCCCAGGCCTCGAGCAGCACCCTCGGGTAGGATCCTTGCACACAATGAGCACTAAAACATGGAGCAGAAAATTAAGAGAGGGCAGGAGGTGATGGGCGGCCTGACACAAGCAAGGGAAGAGAGGGAGAAGGTGATGGGCTGCCTGACACAAGCAAGGGAAGAGAGGGCGGGAGAAGGCGATGGGCGGCCTGACACAATGGAAGAGAGGGCGGGAGAAGGTGATGGGCGGCCTGACACAAGCAAGAGAAGAGAGGGTGGGAGAAGGCGATGGGCGGCCTGACACAAGCAAGAGAAGAGAGGGTGGGAGAAGGCGATGGGCGGCCTGACACAAGCAAGGGAAGAGAGGGCGGGAGAAGGCGATGGGCTGCCTGACACAATGGAAGAGAGGGCGGGAGAAGGCGATGGGCGACCTGACACAAGCAAGGGAAGAGAGGGCGGGAGAAGGCGATGGGCTGCCTGACACAAGCAAGGGAAGAGAGGGCGGGAGAAGGCGATGGGCTGCCTGACACAAGCAAGGGAAGAGAGGGCGGGAGAAGGTGATGGGCTGCCTGACACAAGCAAGGGAAGAGAGGGCGGGAGAAGGCTATGGGCGGCCTGACACAAGGGAAGAGTGGGTGGGAGAAGGTGATGGGCGACCTGACACAAGGGGAAGAGAGGGCGGGAGAAGGCGATGGGCGGCCTGACACAAGCAAGGGAAGAGTGGGCGGGAGAAGGTGATGGGCTGCCTGACACAAGCAAGGGAAGAGAGGGCGGGAGAAGGTGATGGGCTGCCTGACACAAGCAAGGGAAGAGTGGGCGGGAGAAGGCGATGGGCTGCCTGACACAAGGGAAGAGAGGGCGGGAGAAGGCGATGGGCTGCCTGACACAAGCAAGGGAAGAGAGGGCAGGAGAAGGTGATGGGCTGCCTGACACAAGCAAGGGAAGAGAGGGCGGGAGAAGGCGATGGGCGGCCTGACACAAGCAAGGGGAAGAGAGGGCGGGAGAAGGCGATGGGCGGCCTGACACAAGCAAGGGAAGAGAGGGCGGGAGAAGGCGATGGGCGGCCTGACACAAGCAAGGGAAGAGAGGGCGGGAGAAGGCGATGGGCTGCCTGACACAAGGGAAGAGAGGGCGGGAGAAGGCGATGGGCTGCCTGACACAAGGGAAGAGAGGGCGGGAGAAGGTGATGGGCGGCCTGACACAAGCAAGGGAAGAGAGGGCGGGAGAAGGTGATGGGCGGCCTGACACAAGCAATGGAAGAGAGGGCGGGAGAAGGTGATGGGCTGCCTGACACAAGCAAGGGAAGAGAGGGCGGGAGAAGGCGATGGGCTGCCTGACACAAGCAAGGGAAGAGAGGGCGGGAGAAGGCTATGGGCGGCCTGACACAAGGGAAGAGTGGGTGGGAGAAGGTGATGGGCGACCTGACACAAGGGAAGAGAGGGTGGGAGAAGGTGATGGGCTGCCTGACACAAGGGAAGAGAGGGGAAGAGAGGGCGGGAGAAGGCGATGGGCTGCCTGACACAAGCAAGGGAAGAGAGGGCGGGAGAAGGCGATGGGCTGCCTGACACAAGCAAGGGAAGAGAGGGCAGGAGAAGGCGATGGGCTGCCTGACACAAGCAAGGGAAGAGAGGGCGGGAGAAGGCGATGGGCGGCCTGACACAAGCAAGGGAAGAGAGGGCGGGAGAAGGCGATGGGCGGCCTGACACAAGCAAGGGAAGAGAGGGCGGGAGAAGGCGATGGGCTGCCTGACACAAGCAAGGGAAGAGAGGGCGGGAGAAGGCGATGGGCTGCCTGACACAAGCAAGGGAAGAGAGGGCGGGAGAAGGCGATGGGCTGCCTGACACAAGCAAGGGAAGAGAGGGCGGGAGAAGGCGATGGGCGGCCTGACACAAGGGAAGAGTGGGTGGGAGAAGGCGATGGGCGACCTGACACAAGGGAAGAGAGGGTGGGAGAAGGTGATGGGCTGCCTGACACAAGGGAAGAGAGGGGAAGAGAGGGCGGGAGAAGGTGATGGGCTGCCTGACACAAGCAAGGGAAGAGAGGGCGGGAGAAGGCGATGGGCTGCCTGACACAAGCAAGGGAAGAGAGGGCGGGAGAAGGTGATGGGCTGCCTGACACAAGCAAGGGAAGAGTGGGCGGGAGAAGGCGATGGGCTGCCTGACACAAGCAAGGGAAGAGTGGGCGGGAGAAGGCGATGGGCTGCCTGACACAAGGGAAGAGAGGGCGGGAGAAGGCGATGGGCTGCCTGACACAAGCAAGGGAAGAGAGGGCAGGAGAAGGTGATGGGCTGCCTGACACAAGCAAGGGAAGAGAGGGCGGGAGAAGGCGATGGGCGACCTGACACAAGCAAGGGAAGAGAGGGAGAAGGTGATGGGCGGCCTGACACAATGGAAGAGAGGGCGGGAGAAGGTGATGGGCTGCCTGACACAAGCAAGGGAAGAGAGGGGAAGAGTGGGCAGGAGAAGGAGATGGGCGGCCTGACACAAGCAAGGGAAGAGAGGGCGGGAGAAGGTGATGGGCTGCCTGACACAAGCAAGGGAAGAGAGGGCGGGGAGAAGGTGATGGGCTGCCTGACACAAGGGAAGAGAGGGCGGGAGAAGGTGATGGGCTGCCTGACACAAGCAAGGGAAGAGAGGGTGGGAGAAGGCGATGGGCGACCTGACACAAGCAAGGGAAGAGAGGGAGAAGGTGATGGGCGGCCTGACACAATGGAAGAGAGGGCGGGAGAAGGTGATGGGCTGCCTGACACAAGCAAGGGAAGAGAGGGGAAGAGTGGGCAGGAGAAGGAGATGGGCGGCCTGACACAAGCAAGGGAAGAGAGGGCGGGAGAAGGTGATGGGCTGCCTGACACAAGCAAGGGAAGAGAGGGCGGGAGAAGGAGATGGGCGGCCTGACACAAGCAAGGGAAGAGAGGGCGGGAGAAGGAGATGGGCGGTCTGACACAAGCAAGGGAAGAGAGGGCGGGAGAAGGTGATGGGCGGCCTGACACAAGCAAGGGAAGAGAGGGAGAAGGCGATGGGCTGCCTGACACAAGCAAGGGAAGAGAGGGAGAAGGTGATGGGCGGCCTGACACAAGCAAGGGAAGAGAGGGAGAAGGTGATGGGCGGCCTGACACAAGCAAGGGAAGAGAGGGCAGGAGAAGGCGATGGGCTGCCTGACACAAGCAAGGGAAGAGTGGGCGGGAGAAGGTGATGGGCTGCCTGACACAAGCAAGGGAAGAGAGGGCGGGAGAAGGTGATGGGCTGCCTGACACAAGCAAGGGAAGAGAGGGCGGGAGAAGGCGATGGGCTGCCTGACACAAGGGAAGAGAGGGCGGGAGAAGGTGATGGGCGGCCTGACACAAGCAAGGGAAGAGAGGGCAGGAGAAGGTGATGGGCGGCCTGACACAAGGGAAGAGAGGGCGGGAGAAGGTGATGGGCTGCCTGACACAAGGGAAGAGAGGTCGGGAGTAGGTGATGGGCGGCCTGACACAAGGGAAGAGAGGGCGGGAGAAGGTGATGGGCGGCCTGACACAAGCAAGGGAAGAGAGGGCAGGAGAAGGTGATGGGCTGCCTGACACAAGGGAAGAGAGGGTGGGAGAAGGTGATGGGCTGCCTGACACAAGCAAGGGAAGAGTGGGCGGGAGAAGGTGATGGGCTGCCTGACACAAGCAAGGGAAGAGAGGGCGGGAGAAGGTGATGGGCTGCCTGACACAAGCAAGGGAAGAGAGGGCGGGAGAAGGTGATGGGCTGCCTGACACAAGCAAGGGAAGAGAGGGAGAAGGTGATGGGCTGCCTGACACAAGCAAGAGAAGAGAGGGGAAGAGAGGGCGGGAGAAGGTGATGGGCGGCCTGACACAAGCAAGGGAAGAGAGGGCGGGAGAAGGTGATGGGCTGCCTGACACAAGGGAAGAGAGGGCGGGAGAAGGTGATGGGCTGCCTGACACAAGGGAAGAGAGGGCGGGAGAAGGTGATGGGCGGCCTGACACAAGCAAGGGAAGAGAGGGCGGGAGAAGGTGATGGGCTGCCTGACACAAGGGAAGAGAGGGCGGGAGAAGGTGATGGGCTGCCTGACACAAGGGAAGAGAGGGCGGGAGAAGGTGATGGGCGACCTGACACAAGGGAAGAGAGGGCGGGAGAAGGTGATGGGCGGCCTGACACAAGCAAGGGAAGAGAGGGCGGGAGAAGGTGATGGGCTGCCTGACACAAGGGAAGAGAGGGCGGGAGAAGGTGATGGGCTGCCTGACACAAGCAAGGGAAGAGTGGGCGGGAGAAGGTGATGGGCTGCCTGACACAAGCAAGGGAAGAGAGGGCGGGAGAAGGCGATGGGCGGCCTGACACAAGCAAGGGAAGAGAGGGCAGGAGAAGGTGATGGGCTGCCTGACACAAGGGAACAGAGGGTGGGAGAAGGTGATGGGCTGCCTGACACAAGCAAGGGAAGAGTGGGCGGGAGAAGGTGATGGGCTGCCTGACACAAGCAAGGGAAGAGAGGGCGGGAGAAGGTGATGGGCTGCCTGACACAAGCAAGGGAAGAGAGGGCGGGAGAAGGTGATGGGCTGCCTGACACAAGCAAGGGAAGAGTGGGCGGGAGAAGGCGATGGGCTGCCTGACACAAGGGAAGAGAGGGCGGGAGAAGGTGATGGGCGGCCTGACACAAGCAAGGGAAGAGAGGGCGGGAGAAGGTGATGGGCTGCCTGACACAAGCAAGGGAAGAGAGGGCGGGAGAAGGTTATGGGCGGCCTGACACAAGGGAAGAGAGGGCGGGAGAAGGTGATGGGCGGCCTGACACAAGGGAAGAGAGGGCGGGAGAAGGTGATGGGCTGCCTGACACAAGCAAGGGAAGAGAGGGAGAAGGAGATGGGCGGCCTGACACAAGCAAGGGAAGAGAGGGGAAGAGAGGGCGGGAGAAGGCGATGGGCGGCCTGACACAAGCAAGGGAAGAGAGGGCGGGAGAAGGTTATGGGCGGCCTGACACAAGCAAGGGAAGAGAGGGCGGGAGAAGGTTATGGGCGGCCTGACACAAGGGAAGAGAGGGCGGGAGAAGGTGATGGGCGGCCTGACACAAGGGAAGAGAGGGCGGGAGAAGGTGATGGGCTGCCTGACACAAGCAAGGGAAGAGAGGGAGAAGGAGATGGGCTGCCTGACACAAGGGAAGAGAGGGCGGGAGAAGGAGATGGGCGGCCTGACACAAGGGAAGAGAGGGCGGGAGAAGGTGATGGGCGGCCTGACACAAGGGAAGAGAGGGCGGGAGAAGGTGATGGGCGGCCTGACACAAGGGAAGAGAGGGCGGGAGAAGGTGATGGGCGGCCTGACACAAGGGAAGAGAGGGCGGGAGAAGGTGATGGGCGGCCTGACACAAGGGAAGAGAGGGCGGGAGAAGGTGATGGGCGGCCTGACACAAGGGAAGAGAGGGCGGGAGAAGGTGATGGGCGGCCTGACGCAAGCAAGGGAAGAGAGGGCGGGAGAAGGTGATGGGCTGCCTGACACAAGGGAAGAGAGGGCGGGAGAAGGTGATGGGCTGCCTCATGGGTCAGGACAGTGTGGGATTATGAGACACTAGGAATGATGCAGTTAAGACATTTTTTTGATAGGTTGAATAAAAATGGTAACTTTTTAGTAGAGATAACTTACGCAAGGGAAGAGAGGGCGGGAGAAGGTTATGGGCGGCCTGACACAAGCAAGGGAAGAGAGGGCGGGAGAAGGTTATGGGCGGCCTGACACAAGGGAAGAGAGGGCGGGAGAAGGTGATGGGCGGCCTGACACAAGGGAAGAGAGGGCGGGAGAAGGTGATGGGCTGCCTGACACAAGCAAGGGAAGAGAGGGCGGGAGAAGGTGATGGGCTGCCTGACACAAGCAAGGGAAGAGAGGGCGGGAGAAGGTGATGGGCTGCCTGACACAAGCAAGGGAAGAGTGGGCGGGAGAAGGCGATGGGCTGCCTGACACAAGGGAAGAGAGGGCGGGAGAAGGTGATGGGCGGCCTGACACAAGCAAGGGAAGAGAGGGCAGGAGAAGGTGATGGGCGGCCTGACACAAGGGAAGAGAGGGCGGGAGAAGGTGATGGGCTGCCTGACACAAGGGAAGAGAGGTCGGGAGTAGGTGATGGGCGGCCTGACACAAGGGAAGAGAGGGCGGGAGAAGGTGATGGGCGGCCTGACACAAGCAAGGGAAGAGAGGGCAGGAGAAGGTGATGGGCTGCCTGACACAAGGGAAGAGAGGGTGGGAGAAGGTGATGGGCTGCCTGACACAAGCAAGGGAAGAGTGGGCGGGAGAAGGTGATGGGCTGCCTGACACAAGCAAGGGAAGAGAGGGCGGGAGAAGGTGATGGGCTGCCTGACACAAGCAAGGGAAGAGAGGGCGGGAGAAGGTGATGGGCTGCCTGACACAAGCAAGGGAAGAGAGGGAGAAGGTGATGGGCTGCCTGACACAAGCAAGAGAAGAGAGGGGAAGAGAGGGCGGGAGAAGGTGATGGGCGGCCTGACACAAGCAAGGGAAGAGAGGGCGGGAGAAGGTGATGGGCTGCCTGACACAAGGGAAGAGAGGGCGGGAGAAGGTGATGGGCGGCCTGACACAAGGGAAGAGAGGGCGGGAGAAGGTGATGGGCGGCCTGACACAAGCAAGGGAAGAGAGGGCGGGAGAAGGTGATGGGCTGCCTGACACAAGGGAAGAGAGGGCGGGAGAAGGTGATGGGCTGCCTGACACAAGGGAAGAGAGGGCGGGAGAAGGTGATGGGCGGCCTGACACAAGGGAAGAGAGGGCGGGAGAAGGTGATGGGCGGCCTGACACAAGCAAGGGAAGAGAGGGCGGGAGAAGGTGATGGGCTGCCTGACACAAGGGAAGAGAGGGCGGGAGAAGGTGATGGGCTGCCTGACACAAGCAAGGGAAGAGTGGGCGGGAGAAGGTGATGGGCGGCCTGACACAAGCAAGGGAAGAGAGGGCAGGAGAAGGTGATGGGCTGCCTGACACAAGGGAACAGAGGGTGGGAGAAGGTGATGGGCTGCCTGACACAAGCAAGGGAAGAGTGGGCGGGAGAAGGTGATGGGCTGCCTGACACAAGCAAGGGAAGAGAGGGCGGGAGAAGGTGATGGGCTGCCTGACACAAGCAAGGGAAGAGAGGGCGGGAGAAGGTGATGGGCTGCCTGACACAAGCAAGGGAAGAGTGGGGCGGGAGAAGGCGATGGGCTGCCTGACACAAGGGAAGAGAGGGCGGGAGAAGGTGATGGGCGGCCTGACACAAGCAAGGGAAGAGAGGGCGGGAGAAGGTGATGGGCTGCCTGACACAAGGGAAGAGAGGGCGGGAGAAGGTGATGGGCGGCCTGACACAAGGGAAGAGAGGGCGGGAGAAGGTGATGGGCGGCCTGACACAAGGGAAGAGAGGGCGGGAGAAGGTGATGGGCTGCCTGACACAAGCAAGGGAAGAGAGGGCGGGAGAAGGTTATGGGCGGCCTGACACAAGGGAAGAGAGGGCGGGAGAAGGTGATGGGCGGCCTGACACAAGGGAAGAGAGGGCGGGAGAAGGTGATGGGCTGCCTGACACAAGCAAGGGAAGAGAGGGAGAAGGAGATGGGCGGCCTGACACAAGCAAGGGAAGAGAGGGGAAGAGAGGGCGGGAGAAGGCGATGGGCGGCCTGACACAAGCAAGGGAAGAGAGGGCGGGAGAAGGTTATGGGCGGCCTGACACAAGCAAGGGAAGAGAGGGCGGGAGAAGGTTATGGGCGGCCTGACACAAGGGAAGAGAGGGCGGGAGAAGGTGATGGGCGGCCTGACACAAGGGAAGAGAGGGCGGGAGAAGGTGATGGGCTGCCTGACACAAGCAAGGGAAGAGAGGGAGAAGGAGATGGGCTGCCTGACACAAGGGAAGAGAGGGCGGGAGAAGGTGATGGGCGGCCTGACACAAGGGAAGAGAGGGCGGGAGAAGGTGATGGGCGGCCTGACACAAGGGAAGAGAGGGCGGGAGAAGGTGATGGGCGGCCTGACACAAGGGAAGAGAGGGCGGGAGAAGGTGATGGGCGGCCTGACACAAGGGAAGAGAGGGCGGGAGAAGGTGATGGGCGGCCTGACACAAGGGAAGAGAGGGCGGGAGAAGGTGATGGGCGGCCTGACACAAGGGAAGAGAGGGCGGGAGAAGGTGATGGGCGGCCTGACGCAAGCAAGGGAAGAGAGGGCGGGAGAAGGTGATGGGCTGCCTGACACAAGGGAAGAGAGGGCGGGAGAAGGTGATGGGCTGCCTCATGGGTCAGGACAGTGTGGGATTATGAGACACTAGGAATGATGCAGTTAAGACATTTTTTTGATAGGTTGAATAAAAATGGTAACTTTTGAGTAGAGATAACTTACGCGTGCAGTTGAATGAAGCCACTGGTGCAATTCTCATCACCTTCACTCAACAAGCTGAGCTCTCTAGGGATTGACCAAATAGACACAAGTCATATTGCATCATTCTCTATACCTTCCTTTAATGTGGCAGCAGGTGCCGGGGCTACCCCCAAATGCCAATTACCCTCTCCTCATATCGATTTGGTACATGCTCCTTTGGGATCGGAGAGACTGAAGTTGATGCCTCAGACACAACTAACAATTTCCAGTCAATCTATGGATCAGGTGCCACCAATACACAGGGGAGAGGCAAGAGAACCAGAGCCATCAATTTAAGTCGCCCTCTATCCCAATACCTATGGATTCAGTGCCAATTCACCCTGCACCCAGGCCTACTAACTTTGTGAGATTCAGAGAATCCGGTCCTCCCTCCCTCCCTGCTGTCCTCCCTCCCTTCCTCCCTACCCCTCACACAACCCAATACAGATTTAAATTTATAAAGCCACGGAAAACACTGGTCTTTCCTACTTGCAGATTATTTTATCTCAAGCCAACGTACTAGAGTCTTTCACCTCAGATCCCTCCCCATCGGACTAAATACAAATCTGACTTTCACTTTTTTCCTGACCCTGCTATTCCTTATGTTACTCTTCCCTAGGCCTCGGCCCTTTCATTCCCTTTAAATTGAAAGTAGCGAGTTTCCAATCTTGTAGGGTGCTTTGAAAAAAGCACTTTCTGTAAAGATTCTAAGCTCAAAACTGGGCCTGATTTTGTTAATATTGTATTTTCCATGTTCTTATCCCTTGTACAGGTCTACGGAATATGTTGGCGCAACACAAATAAAAGATAATAATAATAATAGATAATAGATAATAAATCAGGTACCACGCAAATTATCTTTCATAGGAGTGATAAGCAACCAGGGTGTGTCCAATTATATACACAATAAAGGGTCACAGACTTTTACATTATTTTCATGAATCTAATTCTAGCAAAGGGTCAGGTTCTTATCACTTCACTAAGAGATAGTTACCGTTCAAGCTAATATATCTAACACTTCTATTGTAATTATATTTACACTGACAGACATGTAATTTGCTTCCTTCGCTGGCAGCGTGTGATGTTGAGAATGAGCCATTAAAGTGCAGGTACCGGGAAATGTGGGCACAATGCCAAGATCTCATCTTCATTTCCTTATTCTCCACCCAATACTCTAAAATACCAGAGCACACAGCTTGTATATCGCTTTAAGATTTATTACATTAGGAGCCAGGGCATTAATACAGGGTTCCTTATAGTGACCAGAAGTTCCAAATGGTCATTAAATGAAGCCCATGGTTCTTACTTTGATATGATGATTTCTGGAAGGATTTCTGCAAAACTTTTCTGATCCACTCCATTAATCTTCCGAGAGCCCTCGATTGGGATCACCTGAGTGAGGGTAACAAGAGCAGAGAGAGGTGGAGTCAATGAAAGGACCTGGGATAACAAACCCGATGAGAAAATGAGCAACAGAACAAGACAAGTAAGAGGTTGAGAGTATTATATAATTGTCATCATCTCCGATACAGACAGCTTATCATCATAAATAAGGAGACGACCCAAAGAAACCAGCGATATATATATATATAGAAAGGAGGATAGAGGCTCGCAATGATCACCTTACATTGTGTGGCAAACAGCATTACCAGCCTTACAATTCTATGACGGGCAACTCGCTAGTGTTATATATCTGGTAACATCCGGGAAACTTCGATGTTCCTTTAAGTTAAGTGAAGGATCAATGTCACCATTTGCAACAAGTAAAAGTAAATGAAAACATTTCTCAACTCTACTCCTTAGTGGGGTATGCTCAGAATATGCACAGTTGTTTTTTTTTCATAATTTTGTTTTATTTTGGAGATTTTTTTTTAGAGGCTTTTTATTTAAAAAAAAAAAATCACTTTTCAGAGATGCTAAAAACAGCCGACTTCCTGCAAGATACATTTCCTCGCCCTTTTCAGTTTATTTTGTTTTCTTTTAAAAGCACACTTTTTTGGGAGTCTGGGAACAGGACTGGAGTTAATTTATTGCGGTTTTACTGGGGTGTGAGAGAAGAAAAGGCTATTTACTTTAGGATACGGACAAGAGTCAACAGCCAATGACAAGGAAGAAGCCAATGAGCAAAACATGCAGTAGAGATGAAAAGAAAGTGTATTCAGTGCATTGAAATGTAACTAATGAATTTTTTTTTTTTTTTTTTTTTTTTTTTTTATTAACATGGCACTTTACTAGGATTTTAAAAAAGTACTTTATTTGTTGCTGTTCAGGGCTATCTGACCCTATGAAACGCATGTGTAACGGATCTCCTGGCACCCCGACCGGGTACCTCTGTTGATGGACGCGTCCTAGCTTGCGTCGAGGCCTACAAGCACCGCACCGGACACCTTAACCGCCGTAGTTTAGCTGGAGCTGCGCTGACTTCCTTCCACCCTGTATGAATCTCCAGCATCCAGGACCGTGTGGGGAAGACCTCTCCTTCAAGGATAGTACATCAGGAACAAGCGTTCAGTAGTTACAGCTCAAGGGAGTATGCAAAAGCATAGCAATCCCCAGTATGATAGCGATCCCTTCAATAACGAGACAAGGCTACGTTTTGAAGGGTCAAGTAGAACTATATTTTAATGACAGGGAATCTCCTTTTATGCAATGGTGCCCTCTGAAGGGCTACACCCACATAATTATCACAACAGCCAATTATCTGCATGGTTCAATCCCCACGTCTCCTCCCCTCAGATAACAGGTAACACAATTAAAACAGACACAATTTTAACCACATTCTGGATGTACCCCAAAAACAGGGGGTACACCTTTAAGTCCAGCACCGTTCAATATCTCTCACCCAGGGGAACAACATATTAAAAAATGGCATGAATCAGACCAGGGGTTCAAAAGTTAGTAAAAGTATCTTACTGGCAGCATGGCAATCCACATCCCCCATAGTTGGCCACACAATACACATAAAGATAATAGGTGTGGTCACCCCTCCCTGAGGCTCCTTGATATAATCAGACAATGATTAAATCGGCCGTCTTTGTTCTTATGTTTGAGAATGAATAGATGTCCTTATCTGTAACAGGATCATCTCTCCTGCCAAGGTCTGCACTAGCCTTGGGCCAATATTCTGCAGAGCATGAACCAACATACATACAGTATATTACTAGGATCATATTTTAACCAAGAATTAAATAACCATAAACAGGGTAAAACAGTGATGGGTTCCGTTACAGCTGGGATTTGAGCGCACAAAACTACCGAATAGCGCTCAGATCATCTTCACACAGTTCAATTGCCATGTAGCTAAAGTCTTTCCCATAGTCTTTCATCATATGAATGGGCTCCATGGCATAGCTATCTGTGGTATCATGGTTCACACAGGGCAAGTACCGAATGACCCCCCTGTATGTAAAGGGCCAGAATGAGTGACATACACTCTGGTATGGCCGAATACTGTGTTTGAAGGGCAATATGTACCAGGGCCATAGTCGCAGGGCAGGAGGCTGGCAAACAGTCCTCTCCAAGACAAAGTGGCGAAGGGCACTTCGTCACAGCATGACACCAGGCGCACCTGGTGTCTTGGTTGTGCTCATCCATAAGGTTTTCATGCCAAAGACAATGGAGTGGGTTGCCATTTCCTTCTCAATTTGTCTGACCTCTCTGCTATGACCTGCCCATTTGGAGTGACCCTACATGGTATAGCTCACCTCTTCATTGAAGTACACAAGCCCCTTCACCATGAGAAGCTAGTTATCCAGAAGGGGACCTTCTTTATAGTGTCCCTTTAATAGAGTTTATTAGTATGCAATGTTTTTATATTTGGTTCTTATTGACAACTGCGTCATTTTCTTTTGCTAGATATTTTATATTAATTTACCAAAAAGCTGAATCTTTATATGCAGTCTGGAGAGGGCTGACATTTAGGGTTATATAAAAATAAATACATTTGTCTGTATTTAGAATCTCCGTCTTCTGGAGAAGGATACTGGTGGTCTTATTTACTGTGGAAAATTTTGAAGAAGCTTTCCAGATCGTTTAACTTGTTTTATTTTCTTCCTAATACCTTGAAAAACTTTTATTTCCTTTTTTTTCGTTTGCTGATTCTACAACAAAAGAACCAAAGCAATAAAAAGGACAGAAAAAAGAAAAGAAAATGTGGCACCACTGCCAAGAAAATCAGAACATCAAAGTGCCTCCTCAAACTAATACGTGAACCCACGTCTTCACATCGCCATTAATATAACTATGCGTTGGCACCCACAGCACCGCCATTAATACACCCAACCATGTCCTTGAATCCACAACCACCATTGCAGTACAATATCCAACACCGATAATAGCAAGTATCAGTAGTAATATCATCACACTGCCATTAGTATACCCAACTGTGTCCTGGTCTAATCTGCCCCATGGCACCAGACTAACAACACAATGCAAATGTAAACAACTGGTTCCTGGAACCTCAAGACCCAAGCCGTGATATAACCTTGGCACCCACAGAACCACAATTACTATAACCAGCCATGATCTTGAACCCACCATTGCAGTGCCAGTACAATATGCAAAATGGATAACCACCAGTATCAATACCCACCCAGAGTATCATTACACTGCCAGTATCATACCAGTTTTACCATGGCACCTATGTTCACTCCACATGGCAAAATCTATCCTACACAAGGATATCATTACCCACCTTTAAAGCCACAAGTTGTGCTTCTCTCTGAGTCTTAAACACTTCACCATACACGCCTTCTCCAACCTTCTCACAGAGACCAAGTTGAGCGGAGGATAGGCATCTGGAGAATGGGATGGGTCCGACTTGCTGACATTCCACAAACACTTTCTCTGCATCGGTGAGCTCGTCACAGCAGGTGGGTGACCATGGAGAGAGTAAAAGCTGAGAAGAGAGGACATATATATATAAAATATAAAAATAGAGATCTGATGGAGGATGGGAGGTGATGCATGACCAAAGTAAGAGGAAAAGAAGCACTGTATGAATAAGAAGGAAGGAGTAGTCCAGTATAATATAATGAAAGTACATCAGGCCAGAATAGAGGAGTGTGCCCTGTATATAACTGGGGTAGAAGGATGGAATAGTCTTATATATCATAAGGAAAGCCCATTATGCCAAAGTGAAGGAGCATTGCCTGCATGGCCAGGATAGAACACAACAAAGTCCCCATTACCAAAGATGATTGTTGTAATGTCTGGGATAGGTTTAGACTGCATGGAGATTGGAGACTCATGAGAAGACTTCTGTCCAAAGGCTGTTGACACTGCAGTGCGGCTTCAACTGAGACGAGAGAGAAGGAGCATATAAGAAAATGATGTCACAATTTGTCCAGTGGAGTATTGGATAAAAGAACCGCTCCTCTGACCTTTCTTCTTGCGGTGTAGTGACAGAGCAGCTCGGAGACGCAACCAGCGTTGTTTGTCTCTCCGAGGGTCTTGCCCACGATGAGGATCTGGAGAGAGGCTCAGATTCATGGCCATTGATGAGTTTAGGAAGGAGGAAGTCAGAAGAGAAGGGGATGGCAGGAAAGAGGAAGAAAAAGTACTGCAAGCAGAGACATCCTGCTGTGAAGAAAAATCGCAATACAAGGTTAGACTCCACTCAAGTGTCACCTATTGCAAGATAAGGTGATATGGAAACCTAAAACCTGTTCTGTACAGCGGTTTGAGGCTATAACATCACTGAATTATCTGGGGGACCTTGTGTGAAGGGTACTATTCGGTTACTATTTATCTACCATTCAGTTTAGTGCTTGGGGACATGGCGACGTTACCAAGCCGGTGACAAATTATTGAGTACGGACTAGAAGTAATGTGTGGTGATGAGGCAGATACCACCGTGTACTGAACTACAGGGATGTGAGAAAGGGATAACCTACCGGTGCTCAAGCAGTAATACCTCCTAGAGACGTTGAGTCAGATTTAGGTTTGCATGGCCCTCATATAGAATATTGGTTCCTCAACAACCCTGGTTTATCCCAATCCCCTCCCCAACATGTTGCCAGATCCATCCTTACCATTTTCAATCTCTGCAAAGACATATCACTTTCTCCTCGGAAAGAGAGTTGTGCTTGTCGAGACTTGTTTGCTTTCTTTGGACGGTTACCCCACCTCTTCGCACTATACCCGCTGATGCAAACCTTCCTCCCAGTGGTAGAAGTCTCTGGAGGTGCGACAACACTGAACATCATGTTGCTCTTCCCCTTAGAAGTATGGAGGTCCGTGGTTTGAGTTACAGTCGTTCTATCTATCACAGGCAGGGCATCCATGTTGATTGGACCCTTTGACACACGAAATACTTTCTTTCTAGATGTAGTCACTGCTCCAGCATCCAGACACACCACTGCTATCTTTCCCTTGCACAAGTCTGCTAAAGTTGGGTTACTGTCCACTTTAACAGTTAAGGGCAGTGGCTCTTCCTCCTGGTTATTCTCCTGGGACCGTGGCTCTTCCTCCTGGTCATTATCCTGGTATATGGACTCTTCCAGTTGACTTCGTATTTGGGACTTCTGCTTTTTCCCTTGCCGATCTGACCTGCACAATATCTCCTGGCCATTTGCTTGGGATTGCATCTCGTTTCCATTGTTATTTTCCACATACTGTGTCTTTCTTATACTGTAATCTTCTGGAGACTTTAGATCTTTATATTTCTTTTGAAAATATTCAGTGACAACATTTGAGTCCAATCTGACAACGGGCTGCAGTGTCCAGGAACAAGTCTGAGTATCCACCATGCTCACAGGAACACGAGCTCCACTCACAAGCTGCATTGAGATCTCATTGGGTTTCAAGCATTTTCTTGACTTATCTTGTAGACTATATTCATTTGTCTCACTAAACGGAGGAGGAGGATGCTTCCTCTTATCTTTGCACACTAGTCTCCCCTCGTTCCCCTCTTGTGGGGTCTCCTCACAGACTGCATTAGAAAATAGTTCAGCACTGGCACAGAAAATGCTATCCTTGTCCTGCTTTTGGCTTATGGATGAATCATCAATACAAATAACAGACCTCATTTTGGAGAGAGAGTGTGTAGGAGAAGAGGAGGTTCCACTTTTCAGTCTTCTCACCGTAGAGCGAAGTCTTCGTCTTTTATTGACAAAGTCTAGCACTTGACCAGTGTCATGGCCCCCAATGTTCCCGCTATCTACTACTCGCTGGCTGCATGTTTTGTGGATATCACTATCACTATCATGTATGAGGACTACACTGTCTGGTGTTCTGGGAGCTCTATGATCTTGAATTCTGTTCATTTGAGCATCCTCCTGAAGCTCTTCAGGATACTCCGTCTCCATGCAGCCCTTCACCAGTGTGTTCTTCCATACTTTCAAACAAGGAAAGCTCTTGTACAAAAGTATCTCTAGCCTTTGGTTGGACTGCTGACGTAACAGATGGTGTGCTAGATAATAGTGGGACTTTCTGAAGAGGACTGTGAAGAACTTCAGGGCTGGAGATCATAACATCTGTGTGCAACTTTCTCCTCTCTCTCATCATTTGTTGACCAGTATTCAAGTCACAGGAGGAGTATGGAGACATCGGAAAAGGTTGCAACTGCAGGGAGAAGTTTAGAAAAATTAAGTCCACCGGCAGTGCTATATGCAATTATAAATATTCAAACCATTTTAATTCCCCATGAAGATATCTTATTGTCTTTATTCAATTTTGATTTCAAAACCACCATCACCTAAGTAGGTTGTTTCTATAGGCCTGGTAACCTCCTCAGGGAGCTCACGTGTGCCCTTCAAAAGAAGAAATCTCCTGTTATATATCAGTCTGGTCTCACTTAATACAGTAATCTAGCACCGAAATACCAGGAGAAAGTGCAAACCCCAGATGTAAGTTTCGGCCTCATTGGTGAGGTATAGCTGAACTCCCAAGACAAAGTGAGCAAGGAGTCCACGTCTCGAGCCACCTTCCCCCCCCCCCCCCCTTGGGGTGACAATGCCCCCAAGGTTCATTTGCATAAGCAAAAACAGGATAAAGACGCTCAATCTGAGAAGCTCAGAGAGCTCTTTCAGATCACTTGAGCACCTCTATTTTTCTTGTTGCTTATGCACCTACGGGCCAAGTCTCCCTTAGAGTGATGGGGGCTCCAGACTAAGGCTAAATACATGTCTGATGTTTCTCCTGTTCAGGGTAGAATTGCCTGGTATTTTAGTGCTAGATCACTTGAGTGAGACCAGACTGATATAAGACTGGATATTTCTTTATGTGAAGGGCACAAGTTATCTAATAGAGGCTGCCCTCAGAGTGGGTCATCATGTTCAAAGAACTAACATGAAGGTCAGTTTTTTGTCTTATCGACCACCTCTATTTTGATTTTCTTGTTTTCTCATTTAGCTCCAACTGCAGAATATTATATAAAAACACCCAATTTTCACACAGCTTATGTAACACAAAGTGTGTCTGTGAGCCACTACTTAAGAGTAAAGCTGGGAATTGGGTGTGGCAGACATGTGTACGCTGGTTTGAGTTCGGAAAAGAGGCCACAAAGAAGACATATCCATACTGGTGTCTGAAGCTAAAGACAGACACAGATACAGCAACCTGGAGCATGTGAGCAATCTGCAGAAGAAGAGTGGAAAAAAAAAAAAAAAACTTAGAAGTCTAAAAGGATACAGGCCAATAAGTATTGGACTGTTTGTTTTGGTATTGCTCCATCCAGGTTTAGTTGGATGACAGTAGATCGTTAGGGCATTGTCACAGTGCGGGTAGTGCACCGGCAGGAGCTTGGCCTGTTAGAAAATATACAGCAAAAAAAAAAACTAACTATGAATATACTCTATAGTAAAATTTGGAAAAAGTATTAAAGCCTGGTGGAATTATTTTCCTCCATCAGAAGCTACGGAAAGAAGGAAAGGAACCTAGTGGAGGCAGATTTTCATACATCATTTATCTCTCATTTCAATATGACCATGTCTCAGTTATAATATTAGTTTTGTATTTTTAGATATACAAAGGACAAAGAAAAGACCACATGGGTCACCAGTCAGAGGAAATAAAGTTACTACCACAAAAAAAAAAAAAAAAAAAAAAAAAAAAAAAAAAACACTTACTATCCCAAACATTGATATACATGGAGAGCAGCTTGAATATTTTACTTATCTTCTAAACCCCCATAAATTAAATGTTTTATAAAATACAGATAACTAGGAACTTGCCCGTCAAAAATGGGGATTCAAAATTGTAAAAGGATAGCAATGCTGTTTGCCACACAATGTGCGGCTTTTGCACCTCTGAGCACCTTCAGCTCTCACCGCGAGCCTCTCCCCCCATGTACTTCAACTTTCCTGCTTTGCAATGATCACCTTCGGGGCTCATCATGAGCCTCGCAATGAGCACCGCGAGCGGGAGAGGCTTGCGCTCATTGTGGGGCGCCTTTGTCGGTAATTGCAAGTCTTTCCTCCCGGCTACCGTACTGGACGCTCATTGCAGGTTTTGTTAACATGCAAGTTCAGTGCTTGGGAATGCCACGTGTCTCTTTCCAGCATCTCCCCCCAGTCCATCTCATCTGTATGTCAGCGTGTTAAGCGCCAAATGCAGTTTGTTTTATTTTCAAAGTACGGAATGCCTAGTGTTGTTGGTTTAAGTGTTACTGTCTTTGCCGGTCTGCATGCCCCTCGTTTTCACCCAGTTTCAGATTTTTTATGTTTTTTTTTTCCCCCCCTCGCTTAGCGGATATTCGATTGCCGAAAAACGTCAAATTTGGGTCAAATTTGCTTGCAACCTCACTACCAGGCTTCCTGGTTCTCCCCCTGTGAGAGTGTGTTTTAATTAATTTTTAATGATTTTGCTTGTTTTCAGAGTTTCTCGAGTTATGCGCCTGAAGTAAGTTTGGCCGTTAAAAAAAGCTCAATGTGCTGTGCTAAGTTTTTCAGTGGCGTCCCATGGGCCTCAACTGCTTGCCTCACTCCGCGAGGCTTGCAGTGCAATGAGCTCCTTCTGGGCTCATTGCAGCCCAAGTCACGCATGCTTCAACATCTCGCCTCGCAAGGGCGTTACAAATAATGCAAATGTTGCAAAGATCCACTACTACATATGTGATATGAGCAAACACATGCCCTCTCTCTTGAAAATACCAACCACAAAACATTAAAATAGTAGTAAGTTTCTTTATACAACATTGGTCTCTCCTCTACTTTCACAAGTACCTTTGAACTTGCTGCTCTTCCTTTTCTGGGTCTCAAGTATATCTTGCCAGCTGGAGATTTCCGTCGAATTGTAACAAACCTAAATTGAGCGTCAAAAGCCGGGGAGGAGTTCTGAATCCTGCGGAGAGAGAGAAAAGTAGTCATGAAAGGACGACTCCATTACCTCATGGAGATGGGAAGGAGAAGAAGTGGTTGTGGAAATTAATAAAATGTACTCCGACAAATAGATAATATATGCAAAACTATATAGAAATGGAGTGTGGCATACATTTCACTAGCGCAGCATCAGGAGCTTACCGTATTTGGTGCTTCTTTCAAATTGTGTTGGGTTTTGTGTCACTTAGGTCAATGGAGTTCGGGAAATACCCATTAATGTTGCAACAATGTTCTATACACATATAATTACTCTAGTTTACAGGTTGTGTATTACGTGATGGGCGACTATGCTTATGTCATAAGCTATTAATACTGTACTGTTCTCCCCTGAACCGAAGTCGGAACGGGATTCGGGCAGCGATTGGTATCAACAGCTGCTTACATGTTACCTACTCACATTGCTGGCGGAAAGACGATTGTTTAGACAAGAGTACGCAACACAAGAGGATGCGCCCAAGAGTACGCAACACAAGAGGATGCGCCCAAGAGTACGCAACACAAGAGGATACACCCAAGAGTACGCAACACAAGAGGATGCACCCAAGAGTACGCAACACAAGAGGATGCACCCAAGAGTACGCAACAAGAGGATTCACTATATAGGAGTTTGAGACACAGGATGACACTATAAAGAGTATGAGAAACCACACTGTACTGTACAGGGGTAAGACCTGGTCTTCCATTCTGTACTGGTATAGATAAATAACAGCTTTGGAGAATCAACTTAAATCAGTATTTAGACACTGGAATGGAACAGCATTGGTCCAAGGTCTAAGGATTGACAAAGAAGTATTTGGAGCACCTTGATGGCTCTGCGCTTCCAGTGACATAAATCGTCAGTCTTTCTAAGTAGGTTGGTCAGTTGGTCATGGGAGGCAGATATTAGTTTAAATGAGTTTGTTACCAAGAAATGTTCTAAAAGCTGTTCAATATAAGATTGTCTTGATGTAGATAAATTAATTCTCTCAAGATTTGGAAAGCTTTATTTGGCTACAATGTCTTATTGAATTCTAAATATATCTTTAAATATATTATTTAACCATTAAATCTTACCAAAAATAGCTTTCAAGAGCACCTGTTTCTAGCCAAGTAATGAAGTCATGTGATTGTTACAAAGCACAATGAATATGAGCCACTTGCAAGTGACAGATAAGCTTGCCTTGTTGGGGTCCGTAGGGTTTTTTCAGAGAGCCCCAGGGTGTTAGACGCAAACTTGCAGAATTATTCTGAAAATTCTAGGTAAATAAAAAAGGTTTTATAAAAATGTTTAAAAAAAATTAAGTCTTCTGACAAAAAGCATAAAATTGGCAGGAAAATCCATTCTGATACATCTCAGCCATGAAGCTTTGGTGATGGTTGTGTTTGTGAGATGGACATTTACATCTCTGCAAGAGGAAGGCTTTTAGTTTACTTTGGCATGCTCCTGAACATTAGGTTACATTGGTAGGACAGAAGGAGTCGTTATTTCTGTGAGAATTATTGGAGCAACTGAGACACGGAGATCATCTGGATGACTACACAAACTATATTATTCCTATCCTGAGGACTCGCCTCTCTATAAAGACCTATGCCTCGAGATGAGGAATTAGAGTACTAAAATGGCAAGTTAAGAAAAGTAATGGGACATTTGCTTCTAGGGAGGAAAGCTATGGCAAGTCTGGATAAGCTATTAAAAAGTAAATATAGAGTGTGCACTCATTTCTGAGGGAGAAGGCATCCCTGCTTCCCCCACAACTGAGACTGTTTCCACATGTTTAATGAACAATTCTCCTATTCTACCTCTAATAATTGCAAATAGCTCCTTACCGGGCAAAACTCTGTATACCACCAGGACAAGAGTGATCTGCCTCTATAGGCAAATATAAAGACAAGGCTGAACAGCCTGCTCCTCTGCATTTTTGCATCTCTACCCCCACCCGGTGGACCTGTGGAGTACTGCAGAAATAAACCAGTAGCATATAAATACTATACTGCTAGAATCAGCACTGTCAACCAGCATAGAGGGGGGCTACAAACTGACCCAGTCAATACGCTAACTGGTGCGCCAGCCTAACCCAATCCAAGAGACCTTAAATTGAATGCGAAACTCAGTGCAATATCTGCAAGAGAGCACAGGCAGGCACAGGGTTGGCGGGTCTCCAGAATTCTTGACTAAGGGCTAAACCCTCAGCATGGCCTAAGAACAAAATGGGGAACAGACCTGGCAACACTGCCATCAGAGGTCACTACTCCACCCACAGAGCCTAACATGACGCCATCTGACTCACTGTAGCCCTTAGCAGAGTGGTAAACGAAGCCCTGCACTATATACCGAACGGGGCTGAACACCTGGCGGATTATCAGTGGTTTCCTTCATCTGAACACCTCAAGATGCCGAAACCCAAACGCTCATCCTCAGCGAAGGGCATACGGGAGCACTTGCCACCAAAGGCTGTCCGGCACATGTCTCCTGGTGACTCAGAACACTCGAAATGCTCCGATCAGGAAGAGAATCCCAAAAGACCTCACCAGCATATAGATCTATTGGCCAGGTCAGTGGCCACGATTGAGCGGCTTCTGGCAAAGGCAATTGAACCCCTCAGGCAAGATCTTAAAGACCTGGGACAGCGCACTCAACTCCTGGAAGAGATAACTGACCAGGTAGTAGAGGCCCAGGAAAGAGACTGGTCCTCTATAAAGCAGAACAAGTCCCACATAACGGAACTTGCAGACAAGATAGAGGACCTGGAAAACCGGTCTCGCCGACACAACGTCCGCATCAGAGGCATACCAAGGGCTATTCAAGACCTACTTAACTACCTGAGAGATACCGTGGAGGCGATTCTTCCCAACCAGCCTGAAACTGTGGGAAATTGAACGAGTTCACAGAGCTCTAGGAGGTACAAGGAGCCTGGACGCCCCAAAGATGTCATAGTTAGATTCATGAGGCAGCAGGCGAGGGACTTACTACTATCTGCAACCAGGAAGACGCACACTGTGAAGGGGCCGGACGAGTCGCCCTTACAATTCTATGCGGACCTGTCTCCAGAGACACTCCATAAAACGGAGATTGATGAAACCGGCAACTGCTATTCTTCTCCAGCATAAGATCCAATACTGCTGGAATTTTCCATTTGCCCTCACATCTCAAGGTACATCATACACCACCCGTACACCAGAAGAATGCATGGCAGTGCTGAAGCGCTTACATTTATGTACGGAGGCCACAAGGGAAGTGGGGCAGGAGCAACCTCTTCCGCCCATTTATAGGAGGCAGCGGCTGCATGTGACATCACAGAACCAGGGCAAACAAGCCTACGTCTCCGGGGAACCAACCAGCTTACTGGACAGTGTCAAGACCAACACGGACAATGCTGGCTCCACTGCGGAGGTCAAGCCAGGCTCCTGACCCTACTGGCCTCTTCTTCTGGGGACTCGGATAAAGGCTAAGTTCTCTTTTAAGGGCCCATAGACCCATAGTGTGGGCTTCTGATTTATATTGGAAAAATGATTAAAGACCTAATTTGTTAGTATTGTTCTAGATTGCCAGGTTATTGTGTTCCCCACTTTAAGTGGATTAGATTTCTGTTTGCTATTTGGAGAAATTGATAAAGGTTACTATGTAGACTAAAACATTTAACTCTGACTCCTTCGTTATATCACGAGAAAAGAGCTAATCGTTAACTGGGTTTAGCCTTGTAGTCTAACTAAACGGATATATCCTGCTGAAGCACGACGGACTGTCTTTATTTGCATTTCTCTCATTTTCTCCCACTGGATAACAGGAAAATTGAAATGTCGGCCGCAGACCAACAGATAGTGCAGCTACTGGCATCCGGGGCTCCTCCTTGCTCTCCCTCCTACGAGATCACCTCTCAGGTAAAGACACAAACACCTACAGCCTTATTAAATTGCTATTCATAAATTTAATAGGGCTCTATTTAAGCGCATAGCATATTTTTTTACAAAAGTTTTTAGTTAGTGAAGTCCTTGCTTTTGGATAGAAGTTCACTAAAAACTTCTGTTAAAAAAGTATGCTATGTGCTTAAATAGAGCCCTATTTAATTGGCCAAATTTCAATTTAATAAGGCTGCTAGGATCCCACACCGAGTTTCCAATGGCTCTGTCCAACTACACTCTAATAACCCATAATGTGAAGGGTTTCAAATCCCCTTTTAAGAGGCGGAAGGCTTTTGCATTTTATAAAAAACATAAACCTGCAGTTATTTTTATGCAGGAAACCCACTTCTCTCGTAATAACAAACCCAAATTCCTACACAGGGACTATCCCACCTATTTCCTGGCCACCCTCCCTACTAAGAGAGCTGGATGTGCAATCCTCCTACATAAAAAATTTCCGTTCCAAGTAGAAAGCAATCTGGTTGACAAAGAGGGTAACTACGTAATGGTGTCCGGCACTATCGGGGGGGTTAGAATTACTCTAGTTTCACTGTACTCACCCACTACTTCACCCTACGCAACTTTAATTGGCTTGCTGAAAACAATCGAATCCCAAGACTTAGGAAGGCTGATAGTTGGGGGAGATCTAAACCTCACCTTGGACCCGACTTTGGATAGGTCAGGGAAGCCCGCTAAGAATAAATGCCCCAACAGAACCAAACCGATAGAATCCTTGCTTGATAGCCTGGGGCTGGTCGATGCCTGGAGGGGTATGCACCCGGCCAAGAGAATATACATACTATTCCCCAACCCACCTGACATATTCTAGGATTGATGCTATCTTTGTTGGCTCCCCCCTATATGACTCAATTTTGAGAACTTAGATTATACCCTGCCCCTGGTCAGACCATGCCCTAGTACTCATGGAGATAGAGCTGGGGCCAAATTGACTAGTCAGTAGGGATTCTGTAGGGGGGTTGTAAGAGTAGTGCAGAGGCAATTGCAAAGGACATAAAGCTATTCTTTGAGACTAATGTCTCTCCTGAAACTGGAGCCGGCTGGCTCTGGGTTGCCCATAAGGCCTTTATTAGGGGAACGGCCATTAAGCTGGCCTCAACCCTAAGAAGAAACCTTGGGCAAAGGGAGGCAGACCTTACAGGGACACTAAAAAGGCTGGAAGAGGTAAATCAACATAACCCTTCCCGCAGGTTAATTGACAGGACAAGGCTTGAACTAGATGGCATATTATCGTACCACACTGAAAGGGCAATGAGGAAGATGAAACATCTATACTATTGGAAGGCAAATAAGCCTGATACAATGCTTGCTAGAAGACTAAATAAATTCTCCCAACATAAAATATCCCATATTAGAAGGTCAGACGGTCAAATTTCCTGTAGTCCTAATGACATCCAGAAAACGTTCCAGGACTTTTACCAAACTATATACTCCTCCCAGTCCCATGGAAGTGAACTAGATATAGACGCCTTTTTACGGTCACAAGACCTCCCCAGGGTTTCGGACAGTCAATTAGAAACACTGAACTCGGACGTGTCCCTAGAGGAAGTTAAAATCGGCCATTATGGGTCTTAAGCTGGGCAAATCCCCGGGGCCGGATGGTTTCACCAATTTGTTTTACAAAAAATTTGAACCCCTGCTTACTCCCTACCTAACGCCCCAATTCAATGCAATTTTAAATGGGGAGCCCATGCCCCCCGAATTGAACCAGGCTGCTCTGGTGATATTCCCAAAGGAGGGCAGAGATAATCTAGAGGCCAAAAACTATCGCCCTATTTCCCTGATCAATGGAGACGTAAAAATTCTGGCCAAAATCATGGCCAATTGTATTTCTAAATTCTTGCCTGAGTTAATTCACAAGGATCAAGCGGGATTCATCCCCTTTAGGGAGGCCGGGGACAACGTCAGGAAGGTCTTAAACATCCAGCACCTAGCAAAAAAAATCTAACACCCCATTATGCCTTTTAGCTCTAGACAGAGAAGGCGTTCGACACAGTGGAATGGTCATATATGTATAAAACACTAGACAAGTTTGGATTTAAGGGTCGTTTTATTAACCTGCTTAGAAGCTACTATGACTCCCCAACAGCCCACTTAAAGTTACCAGGAGCACATAAAGCGAATATCCAAATTCAAAGAGGGACTAGGCAGGGGTGCCCACTTTCGCCGCTGTTATTCGCACTTGTCATGGAGCCATTAGCACAGGCAATTAGAGCTAACTCAGATATCCAGGGGGTTTTGGTGGGACGCCAGCACCTTAAATGCTCGCTCTTTGCGGATGATTTATTGTGCACTCTGTCCAGCCCCTCTAGCTCTATACCAGCCCTCATGTCTACTATCAAGGAATTTAGTATAGTCTCAGGCCTTAATTTAAATGTGGAAAAAACGGAAGCTTTGGGGATGGGTATGTCACAAACTGAGATAGATAAGCTTAAATCAGAATACAATTTCAGTTGGCCAACTCCGTATTTAAAATACCTGGGAGTAAAGATAACTTCCAATTTTGCCGACTTATACAGGGCAAATTTCCCCCCCTTGTACAAGTCCCTGACTGAAGATATGCAGAAGTGGGCAAACTTTCATATCTCATGGACGGGCCATATAGCAGCGGTAAAGATGAGTGTCTTGCCTAAACTGCTATATTTATTTAGGACACTTCCCATACCGATCCCACTCAAGGAACTGGACAAGTTCCAGAATAGTATGTTTAGGTTTATCTGGGGCAATAAGCTCCCTCGTATCTCAAGACAGGTAATGTTTAGACATAAAAGTAAAGGCGGACTAGCGTGCCCCAACCTGAGGTTGTACCTTAAGGCAGCTCAATTGGCCCATTTGCCCAGGTTACACTCTGTTACCCACCAGCCATCCTGGGTATTCATAGAAAGTCAGCAGATGCTCCCGCATAGCTGGGATAGGTTGATCTGGATTCCCAAGGAAATGACTCAGTTTCATCCGCACCATAATCCTATGATCTCCCTAACTTTGCAGGCTTGGGCCAACTCCAGGTGTCAACTTAGCTTGGGTTTGTCTCCCTTACTATCAGTCACGTCCTTTCCACAAATCCTAAAAGACACGAACCCCACCTCAAAATTTGGTGGACCTCTAGACTCCTAGACTGGGTAGGGAACTGGGTACAAAACGACAGACTGTTGACTTGACCAATTCTGCATGATCCACGACCTACCAGCCACGGAAACCTATAACTATTTGAAAATAAGAAGTTGGGTTAGGAAAACTGAGAGAGTTAGGACTCCCTAGGCCCTCCTGGATATCTGTTATATGTAGAAGCCTTCCTCTCATGAAGGTGGTATTGGGTTTGCTATACGGCATTTTTCGAGACCCCACCAGCAGCCAAAAACCTAAATTTATGAAATAATGGGAAAAAGGAACTGGGGGTGGAATGGGATTGGGACAAGTGGACAGAATCCTGCTCCAACCTCTCCAGAGGTTCCCTCAATGCAGCTCTGCTAGAGACGGCTGTTAAAGTACTGCATAGAGCCTACTGCACACCCAATAAATTGCAGAAGTTTAAACCACATGAGAGCAATAAAATGCTTTAGGGGCTGCCAACAAGTGGGGGACCACATTCACATTTGGTGGTCATGTCCAACTACACAGAAAACATGGAAACTAGCACAATTAGCCTCCACACTATTTCAAAAGGTGGTCTCGCCCTCTATGGAGTCATGCCTGTTGGGAATGCACATCAAGAACCTCTCAATCCCAAAATAAACTATTCCAATTAATGGCACTGGCATCCAAAATACACATAGCCAGCCGATGGAAAAAAAAGAGACCCTAAACTTTCAGGAGATAGTCGAGAAGATCAATTACCTTTTTATCAATGAGAGACTGACTCATTATCATGGATAGCCTTCCCCAGTTTTTGGCAATCTGGGAACCTTGGGTAGCGTCATCATAAGTGTTCCCTTGAGGTAACGCCCAAATCACGATTCAGAGAAGGCAAGGAGGGGGCAGGGAGTAAGGAGTCCCGGAGGTTCTTCGGCTGCACTACTAAGGTAAAGGTCTAGTGATGATCAGTGGGGTATTTTAGTGAGGATTATAAAGGGACAAACTTAGCAGAAACCAGTTTATCTATTTTAACCTAGTTGGCCAAAAATTTTATATATTTAGTAAACAGCATTATGGTTTGACTATTCATGTCAAGGTCTATTCTGATGTGTTATCTCTGCCTTTCTCTTACACTTTCATTTGTTGTTTATTTTACTATGCATTATGTTCTACTTTGATAGAAATTTTAAGTTATTATACATGATACTTTATAACTAAAAATGTAAAAGAAAAGGTGAAGTCAGTTCATCATTGGTTAAGGTTTGCTGTGTGAACCTGTATAAATTGACTGACGGAAAAAAAAAAAAAAAAAAAAAGTAAATATATCACCATCAACAAATATCCTTATAATTAGAACTATGGTATTCCCAGTTGTGAGAGCTGGACCATAAAGAAGGCTGAGCGCTGTAGAATTGACACCTTTGAATTGTGGTGTTGGAGAAAACTGCGTAGAGTCCCATGGACTGCAAGAGGATCCAATCAATAAATACTACAGTAAATGAAGCCAAACTGCTAACTGAGATTTTTGACCATGAGGCTAGGGCTCAAATATTTTGGCCATATCATAAGACAGGATTCCTTAGAGAAGACTTTGATGCTGGGAAAGATTAAAGGTACACAAAGAAGAGGATGGCAGAGGCAAAGATGGATAGATGAAGTCATTAAAGCAATGAGCACCAGCGAGGTCAGAGGAGCAGTGGCTGACAGATGTGCCTGGCATCTTGCGGTATTTAGCAGAGTAGGGATCTTGTGACTTTTCGGTTCTTTCACAGTCAAGGAAGCTACAGATAACCGTGAAGGAGGATCAACCGAGTTATATAAAAAAAAAATATTATGATCCACTGAAATGAGCATCAATTTTGGAAAACTAATTTTTTTAACTTGGTTTTCAATTCAATGTAACAAAGGATAACGTTCATGTCCTTGATATAGAGTCAGATGTATCTGAAGACAGTGGGGGCATCGGAAACCGGACATCTTGGATGGAATCTCACACACTGCATTAGGCAAACAAACAAACAATCTAGTATTCCAGGGAAGTGGAGGAGCCTATTGTATTGAAGATATCAAGACACCAGAGGATAGATAAGTTTATAACAGAGGAAAGAAGAGTAGATGTGCAAAGGCCCAAGCAGACGAGAGAACTGTACATCAGTAAAACTGGAGGGATAGCTCATTTAATACAGTCATGTAGAAGACAAGGTCACAAATTGTCTCAATGACCATGTCTGCAGCTTTCATAGCAGACATTGGAGAGTGGTGTGGACCCCCATTAAGGTGAGCTACAAAAAGGTGAAAAAGTATTTAATAGATCTAATCCAAATATGTAATGAAACTGCTCTCTTGCTAGTAGCAAAGTTAAAGATATTTATTTTCTTCCAAGAACATAATGGCTGAAGTCACTAAGGAGGGGGGGGGGGGGGGGGGCATTGTGCAAGCAGCAGCTCCGACGATCATTCTGTAAGACTGAGTTGGGCATTATGTACATGACCGTATCACTTCCCTATCAAAAGGAGCATAATTTTCCTTTGACATGGAACTCTCCTTCTCTTTGTTACTCTGTCTTGCTTTTCTCCTTGAGGGAACACTCTTCTTTGTGCAGTGTCCATACTTGTATTACAGAGTTATCACTGGGAAAGCAAATAAAATAAGTGTTTACATTTGTAATAGACTGCCCTCTTGCTTTTGGCTTACTGCAGCCAATCAGGTTGCAGGGTTGTGTGCGCCAATCAAGCTAATGGCAAGACTGCTTACATATCCACTTTGAAGGGAACATTTTTTTGTAATTTCTTCATGGCATTAAATTCTGGCATCTGCTCTCTTGCCTCTCTGGAATTTGAACATTGCAGACCAGTGCCCGGATCAGGTGCTGTACATAAACCTAGGCTGCTTAGATAGCCAGAGTATCATGGTAGGGAAAAGACATATGGACATAATGACATGTTAAGTGAGAGAGGCTATGGTGTGAATCAGCCATTTGAGTGATGGGCGCAAATCTTGAATGCTGATATGTACCAGTAAAGCCGTTGAGATGTGGCAACTTAAGGCTTGTTGGGAGCCATTTTCTTAAAACAACAAAGGAGAGACCGTGGAAAGGAGAACGAGGCATCCAAGACGACAGCAGGCGGTCCAGAAGGAAGGGCACGCCAAGGGAGAAGGCATAGGCATACATCCCAATGTGAACCAGTGGCACAAAGCTGCAGAGCGAACGTAGGGCAGACATCGGAGAGATGATTGTAGATGACATTGGGCGGCTGAGAGGACTGGCCCTGATGCAGATGTGCACCAGGAGGAGAGCGAAATTATAGTGGGTGGTTACGGAGGGGAGGCACACCAAGGGAACGGGGAATCAGGCAGGATATTACTAGATATTTTTGCAGCAAGGTTAAGAATGAAAGGACTTTGTCCATATGTTTTGCCATCCTCTGTCTGATGTTGAAGAGCACATATGGTGTGTGACGATCTGGGGGTAGGGGCTATTACTGCCCAGGGCCACCTGCTACAGGTTAATTACCCACAAGGGCCGTTGGGTTCTTGGAAATGTCTGCACTAGCATCCTGATATCTCGCTTCTGTATCAGTCAGGGTCTCTCCATCAGGAATAAACACTTCCAGGAATCTCAGTAACTTTCCTGGCCAGGACAGGTTACTTTTAGGGTGGAGATAGGTTCAGTATCACAGCCACCAGGAGCAAAAGAGACCATACCATTTCTATATGTCTCAGAAGTCAACAACCCTTTATTCGACTCTTTGAATAGAATATATATCGCTAAACACCATCTATAGCTAAAACCCCACCTTGTAACTAAGGCTACCAACCTCCTTAACAACTGAAGCCAGAAGACGATGCACGCCTCGCCACTCAGCAGTTGTAAATCCATATAAATTCCTGTAGTACTCAACCCCCTGTCCCATATGTGACTGCATCAACTCTACTGTCATGGCATTTTGGTTGTATGGTGTAAACATATGCACACAATCTGTCCATGATATACTATACTCCCCAATTACACACATGACCGTACTAGATCTATGCACATTAATTCTTTTAACATAGCACAGAACACAGTAATGATACATGGGGAATTACATACAGTATACAGAATAAGGGGCATATGCCATAAGACCACATGGAACATGGTGGTACACTATGGCCTATGTCTTAGGGCTATTTCACCCCACCACCCACCTGCCAACATTTCTCATGTGGCAATATAATTCCCCTACCCATTTTCCAATGGGCGGTATGTCTTCTATGGTGCTCAATGCACCAGGCTCAAAAGCCCTGGAAAGGGGTTCATTACATGGTGATTTCAAGGATCCTTTTAAGATTGAACTCCTAAATACTTAAACCGCTAACTTAAATGTCTTCTACATAAACAATCATGTGACCAGAAGGAGGTAGAGACAGATCCAGTAGATCATACAGGTTAACATTTATTTTTAAACAATTTTACTAACAGATGGCCTTACTGTTCAATTTATAAATACGTAATTCCTTGAACTAACACTGGCCCTTTAAAGGAAACAAGGAGCAAGGGCAGATGACAGACTGATGCACAGTTAAAATGTTTTACTGAAAAGGGACAAAAATTATTATTACCATTTTCATTTTAGTGACGCATTTAATAAGAATGGGTATTATTACTTCCAGCATGTACTTGAGAAGCCATACTCACTCTTCAGAACGATCCTTTGTTCCCTCATTATTTGTATTAAACTTGGACCCTCTTGTTACTCTGGTGCCACTTTGTTTGCTTATGCTCTTTTTGGAGGGTTGGTGCCTTGGCAGTGTTTGCATGGCTTCTTTCGTCCTTTCCTGGGCGACACTTTTCTTCCTAGAACAAAGAAGGGATGTTAGACAGACATTGATCGATAGATGATAGAAAGATGAAGAGCGATAGAAGGATATTGCAATGACTGATTTTGGAGCTCCCCTGCACCCCAGCAAGAACCACTGTTATCTGGGACTCATTGATAACATCAAGGCTATCAAAATGGACATTCAATGTTATGTTAAAAGTGACTAATGTGAATATCCTGTTGCTTGTTTAATTTGTGCATTTATTTTCTATTGTAGTTTGTGATCACATAATAGTTGTCAAACGCCTTGCAAAGTGAGCTCGCAAGGGACGCAGTTCTGGCAGCATTTGCGGAGGCTCCAACATCCGCAGCAATGAGCCGAAGGCTCATTGCAGGCTGCACATGCGGATTTGGAGGACAGCCACGACATCCGCCAGTGAGGTTGCACGTAAATTAAAGACGAATTTAAGGAGATCCGGAACTTGAAAATAGGCTAAGCGAGAAAAAAAAAAAAAAAAAAAAAAAAAAAAAAAAGGTACGCGACCCTGAAGCGTGCAAAACACAGCCAGGCACGTACAACTTTTCACTGGGATGTACAAGGTACAAAAATAGTTAGGAACCAAGGAAAATGCTTGAGAGGCACATAAACTATGCCATTTTAGAAAAATAATTACTACAAGGTCGCAAAAATCCGAAATAGAAACCCGTACACACAGCACGAGGGGACAGCGACGACATCTGCCACAGAGGATGCACGCAAATTAAAGTCCAATTTAAGGAGTTTTGGAACTTGAGAATCAGCTAAGCAAGAAAGAAAAAAAAAAAAAAGAAAAAAAATGGAGCTCAGAGGAGCAAAAAGTAAATGAGAGGAGAGGCTCGCAATGAGCACCAAAGGCACTCATTGTGAGCCACATGAGCGCCGAAAGTGCTCAGCACAAGGCTCGCAATGAACGCCGAAGGTCCTCAGAGTAGAAAAAGCTTTACATTGTGTGTCAAACAGCATTGCCATGGCTTCAGATTTTATTGCCCCATTTTATGGGCAAGCTGCATATATATGCAAAGGGCTGTCAGGGAATGGCCCTTCTAAAGCAATGGATGTCATTCCTTGGACTGTGGCAGGGCCATGAGCGGTCAGGCTGGCTAGAGGAACTGGTATCTAAAGAGATTGCCTTGGAGAAGCAGGATGATGCCTGGATAGGGTCTATTGGTGCCATTTGAGGGGATCCCTAATTCAGCAAGAGCTACGGCTGGAGCCCTGTCAGGCGGACAGCGATGAAGAGGACTGGTTACCCGACCCCTACCAACCAGAAGGTATGGACAAGAGTAATTATGCTAAAGGAGTCTGGGGGGAGAAGGTTATGGATTCTGGCAAGAACTTTGTCAATATGAATGTACAAATGGGGCAGGCCAAGCTAATTATTTTTATGGCTGGGTAGATGAGGACTGTACTAAACAGTGTGCGTACATACAAGAAGAAAGATTATAATGGACTGTAAACCATTCATGGAGCTAGCCACAGGCCAGAAGAAGGCATGAGCTCCGAGGCCCTGACACACACAGAGACCAGGTTAAGTCAAATTGGGACCATGCTCCATATTGTGTGCCCAAGCAAGGAGAGCTAAAGCACAGTGCACTGACAATGGTCCAAGGAGAGTGAAAAATGGAGTCCAATGCCCAGACCATTGTTCCAAGTGAGCGGGAGTACAGTGCCCAGCCCATGAGACTACAGCCAAGGCCCAGAGCTCTGATGCCAGCACTCTCAAGCTTGCAGGTTACTTACTGGGATTCTGGTTTGTTTTTGCCACAGAGGAGGATATGTATGCTCCTAGTCCTACAAGAAGAAGCAGGCACTGGTGGGGGCATTTGTCATTGCCAGGGGGAGGCGGGTTGGCAATTTCACCTTGGAGGCTATGCCCAAAATGTGGACTGTGGGTCAACCACAACTCTATTACTCATACAAGTGAGATCATTGTGGCTATGAACTCAGACAGGATGAATTCCTAGGTCTCACTAGGATGGCGCAAACTAGCGGTCATGACTTTGAGGCCTCCCCTGCACCCCAACAAGTACCATCTGTTAACAACTCATGTATAGTGCTACGGAATATGCTGGGGGAGTTAGAAATAAACAATAATAATAATACTATTTTATTTAGACACTAAAGTCACCTTTTTGGAAGTCTGAAGTCAGAATCACTCGAGCAGGTTGACGCGTGGGACGTGGACAGCAGGGATGAAGAGGAGGAGGAGCTAGAAAAGAGCGGTCTCCGTCCTGCCGGAGAAAGCCACTTATCAGCTTCCACCACCTGTATAGGAAGCCTGCGGGAATACGTACGGAGGGTCACCCCTCGACCGGCCATTTCTGAGGGAGTACAGAAGAATAAAAAGGAGACCAGAAAAAAGTAATTTATATATACATATATATACATATATATACATACATATATATACATACATATATATATACATATACATACATACATATACATACATACATACACATACATACATACATATACATACATATACATATATACATATACATATACACACATATATACACACACACACACACCCCTCTACATCACTTCTCACCCGCCCCCTCCTACATATCACATATATAGTTGTGAGCGTACGAGTTGTTGCTAACGCTGCGAGCCCGCGGCCCTCGCAGCGAGACGCGGGCCTCGCGTAGCGAGGGCACTGTGCCAGGTTCTCAGTTGCTGGCTTGGAGCGCCGCAGGCGCTCCATGCCAGCACCTGAGGACCTCGCAAAGCGAGGTCTTCAGTTGCAGCAACTGCGACCCTTGCAAAATTTCAAAAAAAAGTTTACGTCGCAACACATTACGACACTCGCAAACATACGACACACGTTCACACACATTACGGCCTCGCAACACTCGGACGCAACTCGCGAACATTACAAAATTACAAACACAATACATACACACAGCACATACATAAAAACCTTACCTACACAAACAGGAAGCACCCAGGACCTCAAAAATGCAACTTACAACTTAATTGCACTCAAAATAAGAGTTTACACACTAAATAGTTTGTTAAGCGACACAAAAAATGGCCGACGAATAAAACGAAAACGAGGCTACACACGCAAACACCATACTAGACACGTTACCACACATTACGACTTCGCAAACATCGGACGCAACACGCCGACATACAAACATTTAAAACTTAAGAAAGACACACAACAAACACATAAAAAGCTTACCTACAGCAAGAGGAACCAGCCAGCACCTCAAAAAAACAAGTTACACCTACATTTAAATCAAAATAAAACACTTTGGACACTAATACCATCGCTAAGCGAGAGAAAAAATGGCCGACGAACAAAACGAAAACGAGGCTTCAGACGTAACTACACTACACTTACTCGCAATAATGAAACACATACTATGCGGAACGTATCACAATCTTATTAAACACCATTTTGAACAGTAATACGCAGAAAATGGCGGATGGAACGCAAATTGTAAGCTGGAACGCAAATAGCGCATGCGTATTGCGTTCTAACGGTCTCACTTTCCAGAACTTTCTACAAGTTTATAAATACTGCCTATTTCAAACAAAAAAATACATTTCTCCTCAGGTGATCAACGGAGTGACTTCTGAGATAACTGCTGCTTTTACTTGAGAAGACAATTCTTTCCTAATTTACTACTTTGCATTGTGCAAATTACAACTGAGAGGTAAGCTATAATATATTACATTTTATTATCAGGACAGGTCAAACAAATAAAAAAATAAACTAGGATTTATGTAGTGACATATATGGCACATTTATGTGTATAGGCTCACACAAAAAATACGGTTCATTTAACAAAACAACAAAAAAACATAATTCTATATTAAACAGAGGTTTATGTATAGTGACATGCACATATATGTCTATAATGTATAGTGACATCTGACACGCACATATATGTCTATAATGTATAGTGGCATGTGACACGCACATATATATGTATAGAATGTATAGTGGCATGTGACACGCACATTTATGTGTAATGCCCCTGCATAGTGACATGTGACACGGACATATATGTGTATAATGTATAGTTACATCTCACACACAGACATTTATGTGTGTTGGGAAAAAAAAAATATAAGGTTAATTTAACCATTTAAATATGAGTCATGTATACTGATATGTCACACGTACACAAAATAATTACATTAAACTATGGAATGTGCTTCATGTATGTGACATGTGTGTAGCCCCCAACAAAAAATAAGGTCAATTGAAAATAATTACAGAAGTATATTTAAATGACATTCATTTACTTCAATTCAATAGATCATATAAAGCTGAATCTTTTTATTTCTTTGAATATTCAAACAGACTCTGCATCAATAGCGTCTCTCAACAATTTGCACTGTGAAGCACAATCCCTTTTAAAGAACACCAACAAAGAAGAAGAGGTAAGATACAACAAGACATTACATGCTCAAAAGGCCATGCTTTGCTAGATGAAAAATTATAAATATACAAATAACTATTTCACTTTCTTTTTCAAACAGACACTACAAGAAGACCGGCGCATTAAGATTGGCAGGAGGGGACCGTCTGTCATTCGACACTTCAATCAAGGTAAAGTATTAAGTATAAACAAGAAAGAACCATGAGCCTTATTCAATTGCGACTTCCTCAATTGAATAGGGCTCTATATAAGCACATAACATATTTTTTATACAGAACTTTTTAGTTACTGAATTTCTAACCACAATCAAGGTTTTCAATAACTAAAAACTTTGCTCAATAAATATGTTATGTGATTATATAGAGCCCTCTTCAATTGGCAAAATTGCAATTCAATGAGGACCTATATATCTTTAATGGCCGAGGGCCTCACTCAAATGTGATTTGCCCATTTCAATAGGGCTCTATATAAGCACAGAGCATATTTTTTAAAGGAACTTTTTATTTTGTGAACACGTTGCTTTTGGATACAAGTTCACTAAATACAAAATTCAGAAAAAAAATATGCTCTGTGCTGATATTGAGCTCTATTCCATTGGCCAAAACACAATTGAATGAGGAGCTCACAATATAAACAAATGCAGTAACCAAAGGCCCTCATTCAATTGCTATTTTGGACAATTAAATATGGCTATAAAAAAGCACTTTTAGGCCCTTATTCTATTTTAACAAATATATGTGATGTGCTTATTTACAACCCTATTCAATTTTCAACATTGCAATTCAATGACGGCCTTAGAGTACTATTTCATTGTAAAAAATGCAATTGAATGAGGGGCAAACTATGCAACATATGGTACACACAAAGGCCCTCAATCAATTGCAATTTGAACAATTGAATAGGGCTCTAAATAACAACATAACATTTTTTTTTTAAAGAAGTTTTTAGTTACTAAAAATATATCCAAAATAAAGTTTTTAAATGACTAAAAACTTATTTAAAAAAATATGCTATGTGCTTATTTAGGGCACGATTCAATTAGCCAAATCGCAATTGAATGAGACACAAACTGCTACACACAAAACAGAATTTCTTATTCAATGTTTAACAACCTATAAGCCTTACAAAGAAGCAAAAATAAGAATAACAAAAGTGTTGCGCACCTAATAGCATTGTACAAAAAATCACACAAACACATAGGAAACTACATTAACATTCTTCTTTAATGTTTAACAACCTATAACCAGTACAATCAAGAATAAATAACTTTTGCACAAGTGGTGCGCACCAAACAGGATTGTCAAAAACTAACAAACACATAGCAAACTACATTAATTATATTATTTCATGTTTCACTAACTATAAGCATCCCAATAAAGGTTAAATAAGTATACCACAAGTGGTGTGCACAAAACCGGATTGTACAAAAAATAACATAAACACATAGCAAAATAAATTTATATTCTTATTTAATATATCACAACCCACAAGCCTTACTAAGAACCTTAAATAAGAATAACAAAAGTCGTGGGATTGTACAGAAAGTAAAAAAAAAAAAAAAGATAGAAAAAAATAACCATAACTGATACAATACAGCCAAATTAATACATTTCACTCAAACAACATTTTCTATTTTATATTACAACAGATACTGCGTGAAGACAATCGGACGAGGACTTTCTCCACAGGACCAGACCATCGGACGAGGACTTCCAACAGAGGACCACACCATTGGACAACTATTTTGAACCGAGGACCAACAAACATTCGGATTTAAATCACACTTCAACCAAGGTAAAGTATAATAAGTACTAAAGTATAAAACTAAAGAAAATGCTTTCAGTTGCATCTGTGTCAACAGAAAAATAAAATAATTAATTTAATATCTCCCTTATTTTATTTAAATTGCTACTATGCAATACATAGCTCAACAACCACATCACTTTTTTTTTTTAGCAAAGAAGTTTTGCAGTGGAAAATATCTATCCACAAACAACGTTTTTAATAAATAAAACCATTATTTTAAAAAAATATGTTACATGCTTATTTACAGCACTATTCCATTGGCCAAATTCTTAGTCAGTGAGGACAGGAATTATAATTTTAACTAAATATAAATGATACCTTAATGATTTGCCTTTTATTTCACCAATTGTGCACAAGAATCTTTAACAGGAATTACAAATTTAAATATACACAATTACATTTACTTTTTTTTCCTTTACAGATTAATATGGCTGATAACGAGACCAAAGAAGAGAAGAAAAGACGTCAAACTAGAGAAAGACAAGAGAGATGGGCCGCCCAGCAGACACCGGAGGAGAAAGAAATTAGACGAGAAAAAGAACGCAAAAGACTTGCAAATAAAAGAATATCAGCTGCAAAAATGAAAGATACAACCAAAAAAAATAAAAAGATAATAAAGCATTTACAAACTGTTCCTAAAACATCAGATGACATTTTACAAGATACCAGTCAAGACAGACCAAAAAAAGCAACTACAAAAACAAAGCATTTACAAACTCTTACTAAAAACTTACAGGACATTTCAACCAAACAAGTACAACATATACCAAGAAAAGCCACGAAAAAAACTAAACATTTAGAACCTGTTGAAACATTTCATGACTTTTCATCTGATGAATATGAAAGTCAACATCCGATATGCTTTGCAAATTGTCCTTTACTGAAGTCTTTAGCAGTAGAGGTTCATAGTTGTGGGGACATGACTACTCAATGTCAATTTTGTGAGGCTTATTATTTTAAACAGGAGAGACCCAGAGATGGACAATTTATTAGTTGTTGTCAAAAAGGAAAGTTCAAACTTCCAAAAAGGAAACAATTTCCAACCTATTTACAAAATATTATGACTGAACCTACTTTTCCAAATTACAAAAAGATAAGATCCTACAATAGTGTCATATCATTTGCATCTATGGGGGCAACATTGGCTGCTAATGTACCAGGACATGGTCCTTACTGTTTTAAAGTCCAAGGACAAATTTATCATCGGACTTCACATTTACATCCAGAGGAAGGAGAGCAAAGAAAATTCGCTCAACTATATGTCCTAGATACAATGGAAGCTGTTGACCAACGTATGCAGATGGAAGAAAATAAAAAATGCTTACCCACTGTTTTTATAGAGCTAAATAACATTATGGACAACAATCCCTACAGTAAAGCTTACAAAAAATTGGCAGAAATAGAAAATGAACAACTACTTCATGCACAAAGACATCAATTACCAATGCCGAAGGTTAATATGGTGCTTAAAAGAGACAGACATACTGATAAACGTCGTTATAACTTGCCAACATCAAATGAGGTTGCAATGGTCTTTCAGAATGATGAAGGAGAACCACCATTTCAAAGAGACATTAGAGTATATCCCAGAAATGAGGAGCAACCATTTATTAATATTAATATCTTAAATCCAAATTTAGATCCAATGACATATCCCATCTTTTTCCCACACGGAGAAGCAGGTTGGCAACCAAAATTAACCCTTCCCAGTTACCCAAATGCTAAAGCCAGAATCCGAAATAATGTTTCTATGCTTGAATTTAAAGTTGCTCAAATTGACATTAGACATGAATTTAATCCAATTTTATGTGGTGGGAAACTAACACAACAATGGATTATTGATTCATATTTGCAAGTTGAGGCAAATAATTTAAACTTTATAAAATATCAACAAGATAAACTACGTGTAGAACAATATTGTGGACTCATGGACTATGTTGCTGACGTGGCTACAAGCAGAGACATGACAGCTGGCAAAGCCATCATTTTACCATCTTCCTTTCAAGGATCTCCTCCGAATATGAGAGAAAGATACAATGATGCTATGGCTATTGTGACAAAATTTGGAAAACCAGATTTATTTGTGACATTTACATGTAATCCACAATGGCCAGAAATTAATCAAAATCTACTTCTTGGACAAAGTGCTTCAGATCGACCAGATTTAGTAGCCAGAGTTTTTAAGATCAAATTAAATGAATTAATACGTGACTTCACTATAAATCAGTTATTTGGCAAATGTCTTGCTTATGTATATACCATTGAATTTCAAAAAAGAGGCCTTCCACATGCACATCTTCTCATAATACTTCAAGAGAATGATAAAATTAGATACTTCAGACAAAGTGGATGCAGTCATAGTTGCTGAACTACCAGATCCAGAACTATATGGTAGACTATATGAGATTGTTACTCATTGCATGATTCATGGACCCTGTGGAGACCTTAATCCACAATCACCATGGATGGAAAATAATCAATGTTCAAAAGATTTTCCAAAAGATTATAGAGACAAAACATATGCAAATTGTGATGGATATCCACTTTATAAAAGAAGAGAAGGAGATAGTGCCATTATTCGTGGAAAAAAAGTGGACAATAGATATGTAGTACCCTACAATCCACATTTACTCATGAAGTACAACGCCCACATCAACGTAGAAGCCTGCACTTCCATCAAATCCATTAAATATGTCTACAAATATATTTACAAAGGTTACGATGCAGCTACTGTAGTCGTCAAAAGTGCAGACAACCCTGAAAGTAGTGAGTTAGTACATGATGAACTTGCATCTCATGTAGATGCTCGCTATGTCAGTGCGCCAGAAGCTATGTGGTGGCTTTTAAAATTTGAAATGCATGATAGATCACATGCAGTATATAGGTTAGCAGTACATTTGCCACAACGACATTTAGTCTATTTCCATGCTGGAAATGAAATGAATGCATTGGCCCAAAGTGAAGATCGTCACACTACACTAACTGCATGGTTTGCATTAAATTCCACTGATGCTGAAGCAACACAATACTTATATATTGAAATTCCATATCACTATGTTTTTGTGAATGGATTATGGAGAGCAAGAAAAACCAGAGGCAATAAAATAATTCCACGAATGTACACAGTCAGTCCAAGAGATGTTGAACGATTTTGCTTACGGATATTACTTTTAAATGTTCCAGGAGCACAAAGTTTTGAACAATTAAGAACTGTTAATGACATTGTATATGAATCCTTCCATTTAGCTGCAAGACATAGAAACTTACTCGCTGATGATACAGAGTGGGAAAGATGTTTAGAAGAAGCAGCACAATGTCAAATGCCACGACAGATGAGAGAACAATTTGCTTTTATTTGTATCTTCTCAAATGCTCCAAATGCATTAGCTTTGTGGGAGACTTTTAAAAGTAATATGGCTGAAGACTTTATGCGACGATACAATGAACCCATTGCACACTTAAAAGCGTTAATGGAAATTCAAGAAGTCTTTTTAACTCATGGATTAAGTTGTGCAAGTTTTTTAATTTGCCTGATCCAGGTCTAATAGATGACATTAACTTTGAAGACTATGACATTCAACTACAAGCAGAAAGAACACAAGAAAGACTTGCAACTTTAAATACACTACAATTGCAAGCATTTCATGCCATTAAAAATGCTATAGATGATGACATGGTGACAGAGCGTTATTTCTATCTTGATGGACCTGGCGGATCAGGGAAAACATATTTGTACAATTTATTAATGAGTTCAGTACGAGCACAAGGAAAAATAGCAATGGCGTTTGCCACTACTGGAATTGCTGCACTTTTATTAGAAGGTGGAAGAACGGTTCATAGTGGATTTAAACTGCCAGTGCCTATTTTGGAAAATTCTGTGTCAGATATTCGCATGACATCCTTACAAGCAAAGAAATTGAAGAAATGTAAATTAATTATAATAGATGAGGCCACAATGATGTCATGCTATGCCCTCCAATGTATTGACCGTTTGCTTCGTGAAGTCATGGAGAATATTTTTCCATTTGGTGGAAAGGTAATGTTGTTGGGTGGCGATTTTAGACAAACATTACCTGTCGTTGTACATGGAAATCGAACTGACATTATCGAAACCTGTATAAAGTCAAGCACAGTATGGAAACATTTTACCCATCTTCAACTGCAACAAAATATGAGATCAGAAGGCCAAACTGATTTCAATGATTGGCTTATTAAAATTGGAGAAGGCAGAACAGAAAAAATACTACATTTACCTGATGACACTGTAGAGATCCCACCTCATATGATTTGTCAACAAGATATTATATCGGCTATATTTGAAGGGAGCATAAATAACGAAGAATATTCCGAGCTTGCCAACCAAGTTATACTGACGTGTAAAAATAAAGATGCATTAATCCTCAATAATGAAATCTTAAAAAAAATTTATGCACCACAAAGAAATTATCACAGTGCTGATTCTGTACTTGCTGATGACAATGAAAGTCAGGCAAACTTTTCAACTGAATTTATTAACTCTTTAACTCCTTCTGGAATGCCACCACATATTTTGCAGCTAAAGAAAGGTGCAATTATCATGTTACTGCGAAATATGAACCCCAAAAAAGGCCTATGCAATGGCACAAGATTAATTGTTCAACAATTAAAGGACCATTTTATAGATGCTGAAATTTTAACTGGGACCCATAAAGGAGAGAGAGTTTTCATACCAAGAATAGATTTAGCACCAAGTGAAAGTAGTCTCCCTTTTATACTTCAAAGAAGACAATTTCCCATTATTATGGCATTTGCCATGACCATTAATAAATCACAAGGTCAAACTTTCAAATCTGTGGGTATTTACTTGGAAGAACCTGTTTTTGCACATGGTCAATTGTACGTTGCGTTGTCACGCTGCAAAAATCCACAGGCTATTAAAGTTTACATTGAAAACAATGAAAGTCAAGGTGATTTATTAGAAGATGGACGTATTTTTACTAAAAACATTGTCTACTATGAAGTACTATAACTTTCAAGGATACAAATTAAAGATGCCAACATTTTTTTAAAGCATTGCAATATACATAACAATTGGTTGTTTAATTCAGTCATAATTAATGGAAGTCATGTTTATGAATGATTTGCCTCACAAAATACTTGCCTTGCATTGTTAGTAAAAGTTATGTTAAAATTTTAAGTCACTATGTTAATGTTTCTAATGTTACAAGTTTAAAAAATATATTTTCAAGTTATTTCATTCAACAGATTACAAAGTGGATGTTAAGAGGTCAAGCACCTTTTAAGTCACAATGTAAATATTGTCTGTTATCTTACGATTACTAACTACATTAATGTTGATCGCCAGTTTATGTGCTCAGTAATAAATTACTTTAATTACGTACGTTTTAAGAAGAGTTTTACTGTATGCCTTCCTCTACATTCAATGTATATTCAAGTTAACAATTATTGTGATAGAAACTGAATTTTAATACTGATTAATTTAAATGTCAATTGTTTTTACATTCAAATGTTAATACTTTTAATAAAAAAATAGGTTACAAAATGTATTCACTATGTTCCTGTTTATAATGTTCAAAATTATACCAATGTTTTGTCAACTTCTAAACTTACATAAAAAATAAAGTTCAAGTTTAAAAAAATATACTTTGATGGTTATTGCTTACATATAGTTTAAACTTCATGTTAAAATTCG
>JAPZIH010000846.1:132500-154705 GCA_027410445.1 Discoglossus pictus | reverse complement strand
TGTATCCCTCTAGAACAGCGGTGGGTAAGGAGGGCCACATACATGGCTCGGACTTTCAGGATATCATGCTGTATGTATGTATGTATGTATTAAATAGGCCTTGTGTTCTGGCTGTTGTATATAATGAGCTGTATCCCTCTAGAACAGGGTGGGTAAGGAGAGCCACATACATGCCGGGACTTTCAGGATATCATGCTGTATGTATGTATGTATGTATGTATAAATAGGCTTGTGTTCTGGCTGTTGTATATAATGAGCTGTATCCCTCTAGAACAGGGGTGGGTAAGGAGGGCCACATACATGCCGGACTTTCAGGATATCAATGCTGTATGTATGTATGTATGTATGTATAAATAGGGCTTGTGTTCTGGCTGTTGTATATAATGAGCTGTATCCCTCTAGAAACAGGGGTGGGTAAGGAGGGCCACATACATGCCGGACTTTCAGGATATCATGCTGTATTGTATGTATGTATGTATAAATAGGCTTGTGTTCTGGCTGTTGTATATAATGAGCTGTATCCCTCTAGAACAGGGGTGGGTAAGGAGGGCCACATACATGCCGGACTTTCAGGATATCATGCTGTATGTATGTATGTATGTATGTATAATAGGCTTGTGTTCTGGCTGTTGTATATAATGAGCTGTATCCCTCTAGAACAGGAGTGGGTAAGGAGAGGCCACATACATGCTGGACTTTCAGGATATCATGCTGTATGTATGTATGTATGTATGTATAAATAGGCTTGTGTTCTGGCTGTTGTATATAATGAGCTGTATCCCTCTAGAACAGGGGTGGGTAAGGAGGGCCACATACATGCCGGACTTTCAGGATATCATGCTGTATGTATGTATGTATGTATAAATAGGCTTGTGTTCTGGCTGTTGTATATAATGAGCTGTATCCCTCTAGAACAGGGGTGGGTAAGGAGGGCCACATACATGCCGGACTTTCAGGATATCATGCTGTATGTAATGTATGTATGTATAAATAGGCTTGTGTTCTGGCTGTTGTATATAATGAGCTGTATCCCTCTAGAACAGGGGTGGGTAAGGAGGGCCACATACATGCCGGACTTTCAGGATATCATGCTGTATGTATGTATGTATGTATGTATGTATAAATAGGCGTGTGTTCTGGCTGTTGTATATAATGAGCTGTATCCCTCTAGAACAGGGGTGGGTAAGGAGGGCCACATACATGCCGGACTTTCAGGATATCATGCTGTATGTATGTATGTATGTATGTATAAATAGGCTTGTGTTCTGGCTGTTGTATATAATGAGCTGTATCCCTCTAGAACAGGGGTGGGTAAGGAGGGCCACATACATGCCGGACTTTCAGGATATCATGCTGTATGTATGTATGTATGTATGTATAAATAGGCTTGTGTTCTGGCTGTTGTATATAATGAGCTGTATCCCTCTAGAACAGGGTGGGTAAGGAGGGCCACATACATGCCGGACTTTCAGGATATCATGCTGTATGTATGTATGTATGTATGTATAAATAGGCTTGTGTTCTGGCTGTTGTATATAATGAGCTGTATCCCTCTAGAACAGGAGTGGGTAAGGAGGGCCACATACATGCCGGACTTTCAGGATATCATGCTGTATGTATGTATGTATGTATAAATAGGCTTGTGTTCTGGCTGTTGTATATAATGAGCTGTATCCCTCTAGAACAGGAGTGGTAAGGAGGGCCACATACATGCTGGACTTTCAGGATATCATGCTGTATGTATGTATGTATGTATGTATAAATAGGCTTGTGTTCTGGCTGTTTGTATATAATGAGCTGTATCCCTCTAGAACAGGAGTGGGTAAGGGAGGGCCACATACATGCCGGACTTTCAGGATATCATGCTGTATGTATGTATGTATGTATGTATAAATAGGCTTGTGTTCTGGCTGTTGTATATAATGAGCTGTATCCCTCTAGAACAGGGGTGGGTAAGGAGGGCCACATACATGCCGGACTTTCAGGATATCATGCTGTATGTATGTATGTATGTATGTATAAATAGGCTTGTGTTCTGGCTGTTGTATATAATGAGCTGTATCCCTCTAGAACAGGGGTGGGTAAGGAGGGCCACATACATGCCGGACTTTCAGGATATCATGCTGTATGTATGTATGTATGTATGTATAAATAGGCTTGTGTTCTGGCTGTTGTATATAATGAGCTGTATCCCTCTAGAACAGGAGTGGGTAAGGAGGGCCACATACATGCCGGACTTTCAGGATATCATGCTGTATGTATGTATGTATGTATGTATAAATAGGCTTGTGTTCTGGCTGTTGTATATAATGAGCTGTATCCCTCTAGAACAGGAGTGGGTAAGGAGTGCCACATACATGCTGGACTTTCAGGATATCATGCTGTATGTATGTATGTATGTATGTATAAATAGGCTTGTGTTCTGGCTGTTGTATATAATGAGCTGTATCCCTCTAGAACAGGAGTGGGTAAGGAGGGCCACATACATGCCGGACTTTCAGGATATCATGCTGTATGTATGTATGTATGTATAAATAGGCTTGTGTTCTGGCTGTTGTATATAATGAGCTGTATCCCTCTAGAACAGGGGTGGGTAAGGAGGGCCACATACATGCCGGACTTTCAGGATATCATGCTGTATGTATGTATGTATGTATGTATAAATAGGCTTGTGTTCTGGCTGTTGTATATAATGAGCTGTATCCCTCTAGAACAGGAGTGGGTAAGGAGGGCCACATACATGCCTGACTTTCAGGATATCATGCTGTATGTATGTATGTATGTATGTATAAATAGGCTTGTGTTCTGGCTGTTGTATATAATGAGCTGTATCCCTCTAGAACAGGGGTGGGTAAGGAGGGCCACATACATGCCGGACTTTCAGGATATCATGCTGTATGTATGTATGTATGTATGTATAAATAGGCTTGTGTTCTGGCTGTTGTATATAATGAGCTGTATCCCTCTAGAACAGGGGTGGGTAAGGAGGGCCACATACATGCCGGACTTTCAGGATATCATGCTGTATGTATGTATGTATGTATAAATAGGCTTGTGTTCTGGCTGTTGTATATAATGAGCTGTATCCCTCTAGAACAGGAGTGGGTAAGGAGGGCCACATACATGCCTGGACTTTCAGGATATCATGCTGTATGTATGTATGTATGTATGTATAAATAGGCTTGTGTTCTGGCTGTTGTATATAATGAGCTGTATCCCTCTAGAACAGGGGTGGGTAAGGAGGGCCACATACATGCGGACTTTCAGGATATCATGCTGTATGTATGTATGTATGTATGTATAAATAGGCTTGTGTTCTGGCTGTTGTATATAATGAGCTGTATCCCTCTAGAACAGGAGTGGGTAAGGAGGGCCACATACATGCCGGACTTTCAGGATATCATGCTGTATGTATGTATGTATGTATGTATAAATAGGCTTGTGTTCTGGCTGTTGTATATAATGAGCTGTATCCCTCTAGAACAGGAGTGGGTAAGGAGGGCCACATACATGCCGGACTTTCAGGATATCATGCTGTATGTATGTATGTATGTATGTATAAATAGGCTTGTGTTCTGGCTGTTGTATATAATGAGCTGTATCCCTCTAGAACAGGGTGGGTAAGGAGGGCCACATACATGCCGGACTTTCAGGATATCATGCTGTATGTATGTATGTATGTATGTATAAATAGGCTTGTGTTCTGGCTGTTGTATATAATGAGCTGTATCCCTCTAGAACAGGAGGTGGGTAAGGAGGGCCACATACATGCCGGACTTTCAGGATATCATGCTGTATGTATGTATGTATGTATGTATAAATAGGCTTGTGTTCTGGCTGTTGTATATAATGAGCTGTATCCCTCTAGAACAGGGGTGGGTAAGGAGGGCCACATACATGCGGGACTTTCAGGATATCATGCTGTATGTATGTATGTATGTATAAATAGGCGTGTGTTCTGGCTGTTGTATATAATGAGCTGTATCCCTCTAGAACAGGGGTGGGTAAGGAGGGCCACATACATGCCGGACTTTCAGGATATCATGCTGTATGTATGTATGTATGTATGTATAAATAGGCTTGTGTTCTGGCTGTTGTATATAATGAGCTGTATCCCTCTAGAACAGGAGTGGGTAAGGAGGGCCACATACATGCCGGACTTTCAGGATATCATGCTGTATGTATGTATGTATGTATGTATAAATAGGCTTGTGTTCTGGCTGTTGTATATAATGAGCTGTATCCCTCTAGAACAGGGGTGGGTAAGGAGGGCCACATACATGCCGGACTTTCAGGATATCATGCTGTATGTATGTATGTATGTATGTATAAATAGGCTTGTGTTCTGGCTGTTGTATATAATGAGCTGTATCCCTCTAGAACAGGAGTGGGTAAGGAGGGCCACATACATGCCGGACTTTCAGGATATCATGCTGTATGTATGTATGTATGTATGTATAAATAGGCGTGTGTTCTGGCTGTTGTATATAATGAGCTGTATCCCTCTAGAACAGGGGTGGGTAAGGAGGGCCACATACATGCCTGGACTTTCAGGATATCATGCTGTATGTATGTATGTATGTATGTATAAATAGGCGTGTGTTCTGGCTGTTGTATATAATGAGCTGTATCCCTCTAGAACAGGGGTGGGTAAGGAGGGCCACATACATGCCGGACTTTCAGGATATCATGCTGTATGTATGTATGTATGTATGTATAAATAGGCTTGTGTTCTGGCTGTTGTATATAATGAGCTGTATCCCTCTAGAACAGGAGTGGGTAAGGAGTGCCACATACATGCTGGACTTTCAGGATATCATGCTGTATGTATGTATGTATGTATGTATAAATAGGCGTGTGTTCTGGCTGTTGTATATAATGAGCTGTATCCCTCTAGAACAGGGGTGGGTAAGGAGGGCCACATACATGCCGGACTTTCAGGATATCATGCTGTATGTATGTATGTATGTATAAATAGGCTTGTGTTCTGGCTGTTGTATATAATGAGCTGTATCCCTCTAGAACAGGGGTGGGTAAGGAGGGCCACATACATGCCGGACTTTCAGGATATCATGCTGTATGTATGTATGTATGTATGTATAAATAGGCTTGTGTTCTGGCTGTTGTATATAATGAGCTGTATCCCTCTAGAACAGGGGTGGGTAAGGAGGGCCACATACATGCCGGACTTTCAGGATATCATGCTGTATGTATGTATGTATGTATGTATAAATAGGCGTGTGTTCTGGCTGTTGTATATAATGAGCTGTATCCCTCTAGAACAGGGGTGGGTAAGGAGGGCCACATACATGCCGGACTTTCAGGATATCATGCTGTATGTATGTATGTATGTATGTATAAATAGGCTTGTGTTCTGGCTGTTGTATATAATGAGCTGTATCCCTCTAGAACAGGGGTGGGTAAGGAGGGCCACATACATGCCGGACTTTCAGGATATCATGCTGTATGTATGTATGTATGTATAAATAGGCTTGTGTTCTGGCTGTTGTATATAATGAGCTGTATCCCTCTAGAACAGGAGTGGGTAAGGAGGGCCACATACATGCCGGACTTTCAGGATATCATGCTGTATGTATGTATGTATGTATAAATAGGCTTGTGTTCTGGCTGTTGTATATAATGAGCTGTATCCCTCTAGAACAGGAGTGGGTAAGGAGGGCCACATACATGCCGGACTTTCAGGATATCATGCTGTATGTATGTATGTATGTATGTATAAATAGGCTTGTGTTCTGGCTGTTGTATATAATGAGCTGTATCCCTCTAGAACAGGGGTGGGTAAGGAGGGCCACATACATGCAGGACTTTCAGGATATCATGCTGTATGTATGTATGTATGTATAAATAGGCGTGTGTTCTGGCTGTTGTATATAATGAGCTGTATCCCTCTAGAACAGCGGTGGGTAAGGAGGGCCACATACATGCCGGACTTTCAGGATATCATGCTGTATGTATGTATGTATGTATGTATAAATAGGCGTGTGTTCTGGCTGTTGTATATAATGAGCTGTATCCCTCTAGAACAGGGGTGGGTAAGGAGGGCCACATACATGCCGGACTTTCAGGATATCATGCTGTATGTATGTATGTATGTATAAATAGGCGTGTGTTCTGGCTGTTGTATATAATGAGCTGTATCCCTCTAGAACAGGGGTGGGTAAGGAGGGCCACATACATGCCAGACTTTCAGGATATCATGCTGTATGTATGTATGTATGTATGTATAAATAGACTTGTGTTCTGGCTGTTGTATATAATGAGCTGTATCCCTCTAGAACAGGAGTGGGTAAGGAGGGCCACATACATGCCGGACTTTCAGGATATCATGCTGTATGTATGTATGTATGTATGTATAAATAGGCTTGTGTTCTGGCTGTTGTATATAATGAGCTGTATCCCTCTAGAACAGGGGTGGGTAAGGAGGGCCACATACATGCCGGACTTTCAGGATATCATGCTGTATGTATGTATGTATGTATGTATAAATAGGCTTGTGTTCTGGCTGTTGTATATAATGAGCTGTATCCCTCTAGAACAGGGGTGGGTAAGGAGGGCCACATACATGCTGGACTTTCAGGATATCATGCTGTATGTATGTATGTATGTATAAATAGGCGTGTGTTCTGGCTGTTGTATATAATGAGCTGTATCCCTCTAGAACAGGGGTGGGTAAGGAGGGCCACATACATGCCGGACTTTCAGGATATCATGCTGTATGTATGTATGTATGTATGTATAAATAGGCTTGTGTTCTGGCTGTTGTATATAATGAGCTGTATCCCTCTAGAACAGGGGTGGGTAAGGAGGGCCACATACATGCTGGACTTTCAGGATATCATGCTGTATGTATGTATGTATGTATAAATAGGCGTGTGTTCTGGCTGTTGTATATAATGAGCTGTATCCCTCTAGAACAGGGGTGGGTAAGGAGGGCCACATACATGCCGGACTTTCAGGATATCATGCTGTATGTATGTATGTATGTATGTATAAATAGGCTTGTGTTCTGGCTGTTGTATATAATGAGCTGTATCCCTCTAGAACAGGGGTGGGTAAGGAGGGCCACATACATGCCAGACTTTCAGGATATCATGCTGTATGTATGTATGTATGTATAAATAGGCTTGTGTTCTGGCTGTTGTATATAATGAGCTGTATCCCTCTAGAACAGGAGTGGGTAAGGAGGGCCACATACATGCCGGACTTTCAGGATATCATGCTGTATGTATGTATGTATGTATGTATAAATAGGCTTGTGTTCTGGCTGTTGTATATAATGAGCTGTATCCCTCTAGAACAGGAGTGGGTAAGGAGGGCCACATACATGCCGGACTTTCAGGATATCATGCTGTATGTATGTATGTATGTATGTATAAATAGGCTTGTGTTCTGGCTGTTGTATATAATGAGCTGTATCCCTCTAGAACAGGGGTGGGTAAGGAGGGCCACATACATGCCGGACTTTCAGGATATCATGCTGTATGTATGTATGTATGTATAAATAGGCTTGTGTTCTGGCTGTTGTATATAATGAGCTGTATCCCTCTAGAACAGGAGTGGGTAAGGAGTGCCACATACATGCCGGACTTTCAGGATATCATGCTGTATGTATGTATGTATGTATGTATAAATAGGCTTGTGTTCTGGCTGTTGTATATAATGAGCTGTATCCCTCTAGAACAGGAGTGGGTAAGGAGGGCCACATACATGCTGGACTTTCAGGATATCATGCTGTATGTATGTATGTATGTATGTATAAATAGGCTTGTGTTCTGGCTGTTGTATATAATGAGCTGTATCCCTCTAGAACAGGGGTGGGTAAGGAGTGCCACATACATGCCGGACTTTCAGGATATCATGCTGTATGTATGTATGTATGTATAAATAGGCTTGTGTTCTGGCTGTTGTATATAATGAGCTGTATCCCTCTAGAACAGGAGTGGGTAAGGAGGGCCACATACATGCCGGACTTTCAGGATATCATGCTGTATGTATGTATGTATGTATGTATAAATAGGCTTGTGTTCTGGCTGTTGTATATAATGAGCTGTATCCCTCTAGAACAGGGGTGGGTAAGGAGTGCCACATACATGCCGGACTTTCAGGATATCATGCTGTATGTATGTATGTATGTATAAATAGGCTTGTGTTCTGGCTGTTGTATATAATGAGCTGTATCCCTCTAGAACAGGAGTGGGTAAGGAGGGCCACATACATGCCGGACTTTCAGGATATCATGCTGTATGTATGTATGTATGTATGTATAAATAGGCTTGTGTTCTGGCTGTTGTATATAATGAGCTGTATCCCTCTAGAACAGGGGTGGGTAAGGAGGGCCACATACATGCCGGACTTTCAGGATATCATGCTGTATGTATGTATGTATGTATGTATAAATAGGCGTGTGTTCTGGCTGTTGTATATAATGAGCTGTATCCCTCTAGAACAGGAGTGGGTAAGGAGGGCCACATACATGCTGGACTTTCAGGATATCATGCTGTATGTATGTATGTATGTATGTATAAATAGGCTTGTGTTCTGGCTGTTGTATATAATGAGCTGTATCCCTCTAGAACAGGGGTGGGTAAGGAGTGCCACATACATGCCGGACTTTCAGGATATCATGCTGTATGTATGTATGTATGTATAAATAGGCTTGTGTTCTGGCTGTTGTATATAATGAGCTGTATCCCTCTAGAACAGGAGTGGGTAAGGAGGGCCACATACATGCCGGACTTTCAGGATATCATGCTGTATGTATGTATGTATGTATAAATAGGCTTGTGTTCTGGCTGTTGTATATAATGAGCTGTATCCCTCTAGAACAGGAGTGGGTAAGGAGGGCCACATACATGCCGGACTTTCAGGATATCCTTTTTGGGCACAGGTGAGTCAATCAGGATGACTGAAAAGGCGATTGGCTCACCTGTGTGGCCCTCCAGGCCTGAACCTGCCCACCCTTGCTCAAGAATTATATGGCCTCCTACACCCCTGCCCACACACTAGGATAATTCACATCCAATAGCACTGTAAGCCCTATGGTTGACTAAAAATGTATGGGGCGACAATAACCATTTCAGACCTGGTAGCAAACCTATCATGTTCATAATTTGTCTCCCTGATATGTCAATTTCTAATTATATCCAGATTGATTGCAATAGAGCAGGGTGTCCAAAGTCAAACTTGCTGTGCTGCGCACAGGCCTGTATATGTGGATTTCCTTTATGTGAACAGATGAGTCAATTAGACTTAATGACTTGGAGAATGATATTCTCAGCTGGATGCAGCATGGCTATCCACAAATGCAGGCCTGACTTTGGCCTCCACTGCGATCGAGAATAAAAATTTGGCTGTGCGGCATATGTGGATACAGACTCTGTAGCACTGCATGTGTGTCATATACTGTCCTAACCTGGCCCATGTCTCAGCTGCATATTAACAACCATTGCTGGAAACTTGTCCGATTGGTCAGTCTCACACACTGCACAGCAGATGCAGCAGAGCACGGGTCTGAGGCACATGCAGTACACATTCATATGAGCCATGATCCACAATGCTCATTATGCAGCCCGTGGCTCATCTGTGTAACACAAGCACCACAGTCACTCACAGGTGACCATGATGTCAATGATATGTAAATGCATAGCTGGCAATTGTGTATGGCAACCAACTGAAATATATGTTTATTCCATTGCAGTATCCCCAGATTCAGAAGAGGAGGAGGCAGGAAGAGCTAAAGTGGCCCAGGACATTCAGGAGGGCCCGGGACCATCCACATCACTTGCTCATACGGAGCGGGAAGTGATGCCCGGGCCCTCTTCGGCGTGGCCACCTCAGGGCCTGCACCAGCCACACCATCCTGTGCCTCTCTCAGCGGCTCCACCCTCAGCGGCTCCACCCTCAGCGGCTCCACCCTCAGCGGCTCCACCCTCATCCTGGGCACAGCCCTCATCTGGTGCTCCACCCTCACCCTGGGCACAGCCCTCACCCTGGGCACAGCCCTCACCCTGGGCACAGCCCTCACCCTGGGCACAGCCCTCACCCTGGACACAGCCCTCACCCTGGGCACAGCCCTCACCCTGGGCTCCCCCCCTCATACTGTGCTCCCCCGACATACGGGGCACCGCACTCAGCCTGGGCTCCACCATGGGCCCCGGGAGGAGGTGCCCCGGCAGGAGGTGCCCCGGCAGGAGGTGCCCCGGGAGGAAGTGCCCCGGGAGGAAGTGCCCCGGGAGGAAGTGCACCGGCCACAAGTGCCCCGGAAGGAAGTGCCGCGGAGTCGCCGGCCGCGGAGTCGCCGGCCGCGGAGTCGCCGGCCGCGGAGTCGCCAGCCGCCCAGCCGCCAGCCGCCCAGCCGCCAGACCTCCAGGTCCTCTGCCACATCTCCCTGCCCAATTACAGAACATCATGTCTCACATTGACGAAGAGGACCAGGCCCAAAGCCAGCTAGCAAGTCAAATGCTGGCCATCAGTGAAAATCAATTGGCAGTTAGCAGGGCCATCCTGGCTGGAAATAGGGTCATCTCAGCCACCACACGGGCCATATATGCTGAGATGAGGAGTCACAACCGAAGGATGGAGAGATATGAGGAACGCGCAAGCCGGGAGAGACGCGCATTATTGCGTAATCTCCGTCGGCAGCCCATACCTCTCCAGCCTTCGGTGGTCCAATCTCAACCTGAGATGTCTGCCTCCTCATCTCAGACATCGCCCACCCATGAACCCCAGCCACCTGCTGTAGTGGCACCCCCTGATCCCACACCAAGGCGTGGAAGAGGGAGACGGGCCGCGGGCACAGACGGTGGGGGCCCGCTAACACGGAGTAGGAGGTGTTAGGAACATCCGAGAGGGCCTCCTGACCACTCCTCACAGAATACAGATTGTTATACATGTTGACATAATATTGGCTACAGAGTGTGTACATGTCTGGTTATGTTGAACATTTTAACAATTGATGTTCAATGTGGATTGACCTTGAGCTTAAATGCTGTATTTAATCATAATATTGTTCGGAATGAGACATTGTTTTTGTCTTTGTAGGTGTTAATAGCCAAATCTCACAACTATGAAGACATTTTATTCATCTTCGAGCAGTACAATACCATCATGTGAGTAAACACTCAAACCAGTTCCCAACGGGCATTCTATCAGGATTATTCCCCACTGCAGATGGCTCTGAAATGAAATATATGACTCCATATCTTTTCACTAAGAAACATGACTGTGTGATCTTCCATTATAATGATCAGTGTCCAGGCTATCGAGTTGCACAGTCCCATTACTATCTGCTAATCCAAACCAGCAATTCCACATAAGTTTATAGCATTCCATCCCGTTAACATTATGAAATTGGCTTCAGTTTTTTCATGTCATCCAAACCAAAGTGGCAATTTCCAGGGTTTGACTTCATGATCAATGTGCATGTGTTTAGGGGTAATGTGAACAGTGTAATCTGGCTGGCCTTGGTACCACCCATTTAGAAGTGAGATGTGATATTAGCATGGCACAACTATTCCACATAGATAGTGATAGTACATTTTGCTGAAGGATTGTGTTCACAGTGAAGCATGCCTTGTCATATTCCACATCCTAAGCATATTCCTGGAAGGCTGACTGAACAGGATAGAATAAATATGGTTCTTACTGCTCGGAGATGATGTTCATGTTAGTTGGTTTAGAGTAGTGTCAAAAGCAAAAACAATGTACTCTAATAACAGCTTCTGATTGTTCTAACACCTCCTACCTCTGTTTTCCAGATTCATATCATCTATTGACCAATTCACACTGTGTGTGAAATCGCTTAGTATGACATGATCCCTGTTTTATAGTGTCTGTTTATTCTGGCAACCATATGGTTGTTGTATGCGCATTAATGGTTATGTTGATTAGATGTTGTGTTATATGCTGTTGGTTACTGTGGGGTCCTGACCACATGTGACCCTAGGAGATGCTATGCATTACCCTGATGATGTTGTCTGTTTCCTCTTCAGATGTCCTCAGATTTGCCACAGCCCCTTGCCATACTAGGATCTCTTCACAACACACACATGATATTAATGCACATTCCTGTCTATTTCTGTTTGTACTCTGTGTATGCAATAAAGTATGATTGTTATACTGTTATCACTGTTTCTGTGTGTTTGTACCATATCATGCTTTCTAGTTGCGACAATACAGAGAGAATGAAGTGTCATTGTTAAATACATATATCTGTGTGTGTTTACATAGATACATATGCTACATTAATCTGTCCCTTGCCAATATACATGTAGGTGCAAGTTGGAGGGGTGTGAATTCTGAAATCAGGTCTAGAGACCTGCAGGGTTGTATATAGTGACTTGAAGGGCTCAACTTGAATGATATGAATCGACATTCATGATTATGTAGTAATGTCAACGCAGATTGCCCCGAATAGTTACACCACTAACTGATGGTGATGAGCACATCTGACTTTCAGGGGAATTGAATTGTTACATGGTAAATATACAGGATTACACAAACATTGAGTGAAAAAAAACGGTTTAATTGTTCACAAAGCCACACAGTGACAAATTACCACAGGCCTGCTCAGTATCATGGTGGAGGTGGGTAGGATACAGAGTTCCAGTAACACACGGAAATAGGGACATGGGGCCAGAATGCACGCAGGGGGGGGTGACATTGGTATAGATGATCAGTTGAGGGGGGGAGATACAGTGCATCATCCAACGTGAGGCAATATCAGTTATATTCTTAAATATATCAGGATAACATTCAATATTCAAACCCAACAATACAGAAGGAGATATGCTCATGGGGAGAAGTAATCTGTAGTCTTGTGTGTGCGCGCAACACACACTCCTATGCAACTGCAGAGGTAGAAGTGCTCAATCAGTCAATGTTAGAACCCCCGTAGGTCATGTCACTGGAAATGGCACTATGAGAGAAGACTCTACATACATAAGTTTGGACACTCAGATGGGAACATGACCAGGACCATATCAGTGTGTTCCAAATAATTTCAGGTGTTAGCAGAACTACCAACCAACTGGCCAGTTCGAGGTGTATTCTGTTCTGTGAATGAGCATCTCTATTATCTGCTGTTGCATATTCATAACTGAAGGTAAACGGAACCTCATTAACAGTTATGTTCCAAGGCTAGAGTTACTGTTCCCCATATGTACAGTGAGGATCACATCAGCACTGAGGAAGAGATCTGGAAGGAAGTATGATACAGGCTTCACAATAGTCCAAGTAGAGGAGAGAATGGCAGATCTAAAGCAATAGGTACATATAAAGCGATGTAGAGGATGTGATATCACACCCGATGCAACACATGATGACTGACATCTGAACATACATGATGCAATGTGACAATAGCATAGTCCTGGAACGTGGGAATGCTCATCATTCCTTGTTCTGACCGTGGAAAGGGACTAATCTTTGCGATCTGAAACATAAAAGGAACATGTCAATATTTACATTGCACATGCTCCCGGAGCGCTTACTTCGTCACTTACAGTGGTTATAAAAAGTCTACACACTCCTGTAAACAAATTAGCCAATGAAAAATCATTTCAGAACTATATCCACCTTTAATGTGACAAAAACTGTACAACTCAATTGTAAAACAAACTGAAATCTGTAAGGTGGAGGGAAGAAAATATCAAAGAAAACTAATGTGGTTGCATAAGTCTGCACACTCTCTTATAACTGGGGATGTAGCTGTGTTCAGAATGAAGCAATCACATTCCAAATCGTGTTAAATAGGAGTCAGCATACACCTGCCATCATTTAAAGTGCCTCTGATTAACCCAAAATTAAGTTAAGCTGCTCTAGTTGGTCTTTCCTGAAATTTTCTTAGTCGCATCCCACAGCAAAACAAAAAAACATCTGAAGTCTCCCAAAAGCATGTGGGAAAAGGTGTTATGGTCTGATGAAACCAAGGTTGAACATTTTGCCCATAATTCCAAAAGATATGTTTGGCGCAAAAACAACACTGCACATCACCAAAAGAACACCATACCCACAGTGACGCATGGTGGTGGCAGCATCATGCTTTGGGGCTGTTTTTCTGCAGCTGGAACTGGGGCCTTAGTTAAGATAGAGGGAATTATTTTCAGTTCCAAATACCAGTCAATATTGGCACAAAACCTTCAGGCTTCTGCTAGAAAGCTGAACATGAAGAGGAACTTCATCTTTCAGCTTGACAACGACCCAAAGCATACATCCAAATTCAGCAATGGAATAGCTTCACCAGAAGTAGATTAAAGTTTGGGAATGGCCCAGCCAGAGCCCAGACCGAAATCCTGTGGGGGTGATCTGAAGAGGTCTGTGCACAGGAGATGGCCTCGCAATCTGACAGATTTGAGTGTTTTTTCAAAGAAGAGTGGGCAAATCTTGCAAAGTCAAAATGTGCCATACTGATAGACTCATACCCAAAAAGACTGAGTGCTGTAATAAAATTAAAAGGTGCTTCAACAAAGTATTAGTTTAGGGGTGTGCAGACTTATGCAACCATATTATTTTATTTATTGATTTTTTCTTCACTCTACTTAACTGATTCTAGTTTGTTTTTCAAATGAGTTGTCCAGTTTATAGGTCACATTAAAGGTGGAGAAAGTTCTGAAATGATTTATCTTGGTCTCATTTTTTGACAGCACAGAAACATCACATTTTAACAGGGGTGTGTAGACTTTAGACCTTTTCGATCCACTGTACCGATATATGTTGCTCATTTCATACAAACGTCTTCACTGTTCTTTCCCTACATATGAAACGAGCTACTCATCTGGCTAATGATGTAGGAATATCACATAGATTACACATTAATGCATCTGTGGAGAGCCAAATGTGGTGTTTTACCTTGGACGCAGTCCCAAGCTCATCCACGAGGTGATTTGTTCCACCAGGACACGTGCGCTGTGGATCGTCATTAGTTATCACCGCTTACCTATCTGCTGTATCCTGGAAAGAGATAGGCCGATATTAATAAAGTGATTGATGTGTTATTTGTGTCCTTCAGCATACGTGGCCATATTATTACACAAATACTCGCTATGTAGCTTACATTGATGTAGCAGTTCTGTTGCTGGTCATGTTTTTCCATGTCTAGGTTGTTTAAAGAAGAGTTGACACACGACAGCAGCTCTGTAAGGTTAATATGATGTTAGGATTACAGTCACAAATTAGACTAAAGTATGTGTGTATGGTATTTTTCAACCACATTTGGATCCCATTTCATGTGGTTTGGCAGGATCAGACAATGTGAGCAATCCTGGTAGAGGTTGTAGGTGACTTTAAAAAGGGATTGGGTATCTTTTTACATTACAAAACCAAACAGGCATTAGGGGCTATCCTGGATAAAGAGATAGGGAGTATTGATCCAGGGATAAATACGATCACCAGTATCTGGGCTCAGGAAGGAATGTTATATTTTTCTGACCTGTGTAGACAATTGGCAAAGCTTCACATTTTGGTGTTTGGTGACTTCCTCTGGATCAATTAACAATAATTCTGCGTATTGCAGATCATACTAGATAACAATGTAACGTGGGGCATATATACATGAACATAGTGGGATATATAATCCACTCAAATTATCTATGCCATTGATGTTTCTAACCGTCAGTACTTAAGATGTGTATGGGAATGTGTGCTTACTTACCTATAACTGATCATGTGGCTTGTTCCAGTGTACAAACATCGACAACGTCAGTGAACTCTCCTCTACTGTGGACTGGTTGGAATTCTGTATGACAAGGGAGATGGATAAAGGTGGATTTGGGAGTTAGGCATAATCCAGATACATTAGACTGTGTTCCATGCATATTGGGTATGTACTTACATGTGAAGTACTCACGAATTAGGCGGGCACGTTGTTGTGACCCCTGCAGATTATCCACTTCAGGGTGAAATAAAGGCTCTTCCTCCACAGGTAGCGGAGCCGCATCAATGTCCCCCAGACAGTTGGCCTGTAGTGCTATATTGTGCAGACAGCAGCAGGCAACGATGATGCGACAAACTTTCTGGGGCTTGTATTGTATCTGAAGCGCATCTTTAGTACACCAAAGGTGCGCTCAATTACATTCCGGCAGGTTTTATGGGCAGCATTATACCGCGCCTCTGCCCGAGTATGGGGATTGCTCACAGGGGTCAACAACCACGGCAAACACCCATATCCTGCATCACCTGGTGGAAATAAAATGTGACATGTTGATATGAATAGGATGTTGTGATGTTTGACAAAGCATATGCCCAAATATCGTCATCATGACCTATCAACACATCCCTGTGGCTAATACACAGTTAAAGATATATGTAAGGGAGATGGATCATGAATGCATCTGATAGGATAATTAGTAGTGTATTAACACATGTATTCTATATGAAGCTTCAGATCAATTACAATGTGATTTCCACAAATGTAAAATCCAGATGTTCACACCCACAGGACGCTTACATGAGGCGGAGATACAAGGGAAATACAACAGGGTACATATTGCGACCCTTCTGGTAGAGAGCACAGGAAGTCACTGTTGCAGTTCTTGTACCGAGCACATGCCAGAGGTCTGAGGGGAAGCGTGATAGTGTATTCTTGTGAATGTAAATGTGATGCTAATTCAGGTGGAATTTCCCAGGGGCGTACACGATCAAACGCAAATGCCAAAAGACCTTGGAGATTTTGATAACTTCAAGGTAAGCTAATTCATGTTTATTCCGGGATATATTCATGCAAGAAAAAGTTTGACAAACACTATTAATTCTCCTCTATCAGATGAATGCTGAAGTCAGCTCACTTACATAGCCCGTACAAGAACACACAACACGTTATGTAGGCTAGAGATGTCCATGTCACAGGATACAAGGGAATGCATCAGTGATAATGATTAATCACTTGTGTTTTTTGTCATATGTTGTTGTGAACTGCATACTGTTTGGCCAAGCTAACACAGGGTTATGGCCAGCAGTGAGCTATTATGTTCTTGCTTTGGGAGTATTACTCCGTAATGCACATGTGAACATCATAGCAATAGAGGGAAACATGATGTACCGTATGTGTTATTGTATCCAGTCATAGTAAGATATGGTTGACTGCCATTACTAATGTGTACTCACCCAGTAGCCATCCGGATGGAAATCTGCCGGACTCAAAGATGTCACATATTCCGGATGCACGCAGGATATAGGCGTCGTGAGCACTTCCCGGGAAGCCTGCATACACACCTTGTATGCGCATGTTCGCATCGCAAACAACCTGGACATTGATTGAATAAAAATGCTTACGATTTCTGTACAGCGCTTCTTGCTCTCTAGGAGGTATCAGTGCCACGTGTCTACAGTCAATAGCACCAAGCACATTGGGGATACCTCCTAATTGGAAGAAATCGAACTTCACCTTCGAGATCTCTTCAGCAGTGTTAGGGTAACTGATGTATCTGGCAGCTCTCCGACCAATAGCACGGAGGAATGCACTCAGACAATTCGAGAGGCTTGGCTGAGACATTCCTCCGGCTATGCTCAGGGTGGTCTGAAAGCTCCCAGAAGCAAGGAGGTGTATTGCAACTAACATGCGTGTCATTCCTGGGATGGCTCTATTTGCCACTGAGCGAGGCTCAAGGTCCGCTCTGAGAACCTCATAGAGCTCCCCAAGACTGGCACGGGTCAGCCCAAAACGCTCATACACCTCCCCATCAGTTAACCCCTCTAATGTGAGTCTCTCCCTGTACACATTGGGTGCCCTTCGCCTCCTCACAGGCTCCTGGACAGGCTCCTGGCCAGGCTCCTGGTCAGGCTCCTGGACAGGCTCCCCCCCTTCTGCCTGAGCCACCACATCCTGTACTCCCCCCAGCAGCTGATCACCGACAACACTGTCAGCCTCCCTGTGTGCAGGTGGCCCTATATCCCTCTGTCCCTGTGCTACTGGAGCTCTCTCTCCTCCCTGATCCACCCCCTTGATACTAGGCATGGCCTGTGGTATTTCCCTTGCCTGGCTTGGTTCTGCCCCAGCATGGATCACATCACCACTCACACCCTCATTCACTCCCAGACACTCCTCTCTGCCACTCCCCATCACCCCCTCAATCACACACCTTGCTTCCTGGTCTTCATACTGTGCTAGGTGAGCTGCACAAAAGCATCTCAATCTCATATGCCCACTCATCCTGGCCATCATCCCTCTCACATGATCATCCATGCTGTTTCAGACATGCTGATGACTTGTTGGGGATGGGGTTATATAGCTTGTTGATTGCATGACCTGGTATTAGGCACGTTAATTTCTGCTTTGCCATTGGTCACCTGTGGATCTTTACATGCCATTCCAGCTGATGATTTTACCTCAAGAAGCCTCTCAACCTATTACATACGCACTTGGCCGCATGTAATTGGCTGTCCCAACACGGGCCGCCAAGTGCGTATGTAATTGGCTGAGAGTCCCAACGCAGGCCGCCAAGTGCGTATGTAATTGGCTGAGAGTCCCAACGCGGGCCGCCCAGTGCGTATGTAATTGGCTGAGAGTCCCAACGCGGGCCGCCAGTGCATATGTAATTGGCTGAGAGTCCCAACGCGGGCCGCACAGTGCGTATGTAATTGGCTGAGAGGCTTTTGGCGGGCCAACGTGGTAATGGCGATGGCGCAAAAAAACAGCCAAAAGCCTCTCAGCCAATTACATAAGCACTTGGCGGCCCGCATTGGGACTCTCAGCCAATTACATACGCACTTGGCGGCCTGACACTATAAGTGCGTATGTAATTGGCTGAGTCTGTTGGCGCGCTCGCAAGCTGATAAGGGGACATCCTAGCGAGACACGCCTCTCAGCCAATCACGTACGAGCTAAGAATTTGATTGACAGTATGAGCTTATAAATGTGATTGATACAAACCCATGCGCTGACTGTGTTGTAAGAGCCATTGGAGTTAGCACGCAGTTCCAGGAGCAGGTGGGAGAGAGTTTGATTAGTACTTTGGAGAGAGGGAGATTAGCTATTTTTTCTTTTTTCATTGTCTATTTCATAAGTCCTTCCATTTAAGCAATACACATATTTACAGATTTCACATATTTGCAAGACACATAGATTAAATAACACACATAGAGACATATATATAGTTAGGACACACACCCCACACACCCATCCCCCCCACCACACCCCATCCCCCAACACACCCCATCCCCCAACACACCCCATCCCCCACCACTTATTAAATACACATAGCACACACTTTTTTTCTTTCCAACAGACATTCCAGTAATACTTTTATTTCTTTATCGTTATATTGATTTGTAGGCGCACTCTTTTTGATTGTTTTGGATTTGATTACTAGCATATTTACACGTAAGAGTTACACATATTTACACATTACACATATTTGCCTGACACATAGATTAAAGACATATAGAGACATACATAGCGTTAGGACACACACCACACACCTCCCTCCCCCCAACCTTTGCACCGCATCCCCCAACAGTTATTAAAAACACATAGAACATACACTTTTTTTTTCATCACCTATATAACAGTTACACTTATTTTGAGTTATCCTTATTTTGTTATTATTTCAGCATGGAGGGAGGAGGAGAGGAGTGGAGAGTGAGGAGAGTGTAGTGGAGGGTGGAGGAGAGGGGGAGGTGTCCCCGGAGGGGGTGGAGGAGGTGTCCCCAGAGGGGGTGGAGGAGGTGTCCCCGGAGGGGGTGGAGGAGGTGTCCCCGGAGGGGGTGGAGGAGGTGTCCCTGGAGGAGGAGGAGTGGTCCCCAGAGGGGGGGGAAGAGGAGGAGGAGGAGGAGGAGGGAGACACAGGCACTAATAGAGGAGGGACAGAGGGTAAGGGGCCTGTTCCCAGGGGGCGGGGTAGTTTGGGGAAGGGACAGGCCTCAGGAAGAGTGCAGGGAGGCCAGGGTCTCCGAGCACAGTCGAGAGAGCAAGGGGCTATTGGCAAGGGCAGGCGCAGGGCCCGTAATTATACGCCCCAGAAGAATATGGTCCTCCTGGGTGCGATCCGTGACCGGCCCGTCATCCTTGTTGCAAGGGAAGCGAAGCCTGGGCCTAAGGCTCAGGCTTGGAAGGAGGTAGTGCAAGTGATGAAGGAGGGGCTTGAGGTCCTTGAAGCACAGATATGTGGATATCAGGGCCACAGTGAAGAGGAAGATGGCCAGAGAAGCTGAGGGACACAGTGTCACCTATAAGGAGTGGGAGAGGATCGCAAGGGACTTTCTCGGACCATCGCCCGCAGCTGGAGCTTCATCCCCGGTGGCCCAGCAGGACCCAGCCTCCAGTTCAGGTGAATATCACATACACCAACATGCCACCACATGTGCATCACACACACTACACATGGTGACCAACAAGGACACTGACATGTCAGCTCCATGGAATTAACAAGGGATGGATGGAAGTGTCATTAAATCAATGAAGCTGACAAATCACTGTCATTCCTGGCCATCCCAAGAGTAATTAAGCAATAGAGTCCATGTACTGGTGCGCCCAATGCAGCCTATGCAGTTACAGACCGCATAAGAAATACAGACAGCGTTAGGAGCCAGGAGAGGTCAAGACAAGAAACCAAAGAATAGATCCAATCTAGCAAATGAGAGCTAATGGGAGTTGCAATTAGGAGAATCATCCATGTTCAGGCCTAGATGTCTTCTGGAACAAAATTCGAACATCATAGTTGATATAAAGAAAAATCAAAAAACAAAACTAATGGTACATAAAGTTTATTTTATATGATTTTAAAATACTATAATTTATTATTTAGCTAGAATGTTCTTATAAAAAAGTGATAAATAAAATAACATTGGTTTATCGTAGTTACATTCTAGTTACAAGGTCTAGATACAATATAGAAAGTAGAAAGAAAAGAAAATAAAGATCTTAGTAACCAACAATACATTACAATATAAATGGAAAACGGAAAAAGATGTTGAAGGAATCACCATGTTGTTCATGCTTTAGACTAGGCCAAATAAATGAATGTTTTACTCAGTGGATTGCACTGTTTTGACCTGTAAGTAATACTTTATTACGTAACTAAAATTGACCTTGATGATAATAAAATCGATTGAAACAAAAAAAAAAATGTATATTCAAATTAAAATGTATATGACATCATTGTACACATTATCACATATAAAGCTTTTCTTTGTATACTCTTTAGCTTTTAATAATATATTTCGTCAAGTTTATCTTTGCTTAATGTTGGCCTTAATATGTTTCAGAAGAGCCATATAATATCCTACTCTGCTCCACATACTCTACTTTCACATGTTCGATGCTTGTCTAATTGTATAATGGTACCAATGCCCTTCGGGTGACAACCTAGCATTCTTTACTTTGTTTACTTTAGACGATGTGTGGTCTAACTATTCCTTGGTGGGCCAGTGGTTAGGATTCAATGCTTTCACCATTGTGATCTGCGTTTGATTCCAGTTAAGGAACCAAGAGGTCACACCACCCTGAAGCCGAGCAGGGTTGGACTTGGTCAGTACTTGGATGGGATGCCGCCTAGGAATACCAGGAACTGTATATTGTGGACCACTGGAGAAGGAGCTGGTAACCCACTTTAGTTTCTCTGCCATGAAAACCAAGTGGATCAGCATGACAATGGACATAAAGATGCGCTTGGTGTGTTACAGTCCATAAGGTCACGGACAGTCGGAAATGACTGAACGATGCACAAAAAAAACAAAACCTGGCAGTAGAATAAAGTGATCCTTGTGATACCTAGACCTCCATGACATTGCACACGTGAAAATCGCAGGTAAAAGTCACAACCACCTTATGATCGCGAGCTTAGCGAGTTCTAACAATCTCCCAATAAACACCCATTAATAGTGAGTACTGTTACTCACTACAGCCCCCACATTACCCTGGCTAAGCTCTAGTTTTAGCACCACTTTTTCTTTTATTTATTGGTAACATAAAACAGCAACACATGTAATAAGAACCCTAGTAATAATTATCCGCCAAATTTAGCCAATGAAATACTGATTTATTTTTACATTTTTAACTTTTAAGCCAGTTTTCTCTCAAGATTTTAAGTCCCGTTTTAGCTCCACTTTTTAGGTTCTATGGCGTCCACTCCACAACTCCCATAAGAAGAGATCAAATAGTTACTGTCATGTATGTAATGTGTGAGTACAGTTATATCATGGATGTAATGTGTGAGTACAGTTATATCATGGATGTAATGTGTAAGTATAGGTAT